>JADBJO010009377.1:0-30000 GCA_016801955.1 Conus betulinus
GGATTGGTTATGTATAAAATGTGGAGATTGCATTATTTTGCAGTAATTCGATGTACACATTGCACTTATAATGTAAATATTGAAGGGTCATGTTCGACCGAGGGAACGGGGAGGCGAATTAGCACACACATACACACACCGAAACCTGTGTGTTGCCCTGTTTCGTGTTTTTAAAGACTATGGTTCTCTGTAAAATTGGCACAGGATATAGTTATTGACCTTGGATAGTTAGACATGTCGTCGTCAAACAAAAGCAAAAAATTTTAATGTTTTGATTTAGTTCAGGTTGCCTGTATATAGTAGATTACACATCAACGGCTCTTGTATTTTCTAGTATGAAAAAGTCTCAACAAGCGCACCAATTTTAAGTGGTGTTGGTATGGTGTTCGCATGGAATACGCTGGGGTTATGAGAGTGATATAAATGAATCAGTTACCGCCCGCGTAAAATTATTTTGCAACTGAGAAATACTTTTTACGAACAAAAGATAGCAGTGAAGTGAGAGTAAACAAGTTGAGTATGATTGATTATACTGGAATCATTAGCTACTCCGTAGTTGTGTTAACTCGAAATGTAGCTCGCCTGTGAAAAAAGGTTTCACCGTCTTTATTTTTCATCTCAGGTATATTTATAACCAACCTCGCCCACCATGGTGAGGTGGTTAGTGTCAAAGACTCCCGGCTTGGGAGATTGTGGTTTCAATTTCTATCAGAGTCACCTGGGATTTTTCTGCCCAGACCAGCTCGTGACGCGGGCAGTTTGAGTTTGCTAAGGACTCAGTTGGGAAGACTGGGACCACACAGTTGAATTCCATCCACTAAATGGATGAATCTCTGATAGTTTTTGATCAAATTTACTGCTGAAACACTGCAGGTTGCCTGTGTCTCTCAGGGCCTGGTTGACACTAGGATAAAATTTTGAAGTAAGCATAAAATACAGACCTGTCATCTGCAATCTCAGATGGGAATGGAAATCCATAGCATCATCGTCTCATCCTTATTTTCATCGGTTAGCATTTTTTAAAAAAAAGTATATTTCATTGTGTAATTTACAGGGAATAGGGTTTGGGACACCATTCACAGCGCCAGCGGGCAGTACCAACCAGCCCCCGAGTGTCCCACGTGGTACAGACAGAAAACGTGTTCAGCACCGCATTCAGCGTCTGGCGGCGGAGACGGAGGACGCTGTTGTGGTCAGAGACAAACAGCAGGCCAAGAAAGCAGTCATCAGGTGACTGAATGCCACGCTGTAGTCAGGCAGAATATATGTATTTTCTGTGTGCACACACATGGAATGCTTGTCACATGTATGTTGTCACACACTCACTACAGTTATACACACTCACACACAGTCAGTGTATTTTTAGATCGTGTAGCAATGGGGGGTACACTGCCCTTGGAAGCTAAAAATCACATAGAGAAAAAAACATCGAAAGGGTAAGAATGTTGTGCTCCATTATATATTAGAAGAAATCTCATTGTGTACTTAGAAACTGGGCTGTGGAGGTATGTGATACGACCAGAAATTTTATGAAGTCATCATACTGGCAGTAGTAGAATTGTTGGGGGGTTTTTTGCTCACAAGTTGTGAAACTGTCAATTAGCAAGCCATGATAAAGAAATGACACACTTGCTCAAAACAAGTTTAGCTAGGCTTCTTTGCATCCAAGTGCTTGTGTCAATAATCATGCGAGTAGATGCCTTGTTAAAGCTTCGGGTCTTATGCTGCAAAATCAAACAAGTCTGAAAGTGAAAGTATCAGTGATAGCAAAGCAAGCAAATTAGCTGATATTTTCAAAACAGAAATGCTCATTTCAGTTTAATCCATACCTCTGAAAGTTATGCTTTAAGTTTTCATAACCCTCTACTTTTTGTAGAAAATGGTATGATAAACATTGCATCATGACTGATACAGAATATTTATAGAATTTTAACATTTCTTATTGGAGTTAATAAGTTTGGGGGAAGTTTGGCCAATGAAGAATAGCTGCAACAAATTTCTGTAAATTTAATGCGCACTGGTCAAAACACTCTCAGAGTACCTAATGATATTCAAACAATACTTCCCCAGCAATGGCCATGCACCGCATCGTGGAGGACCTGATTCAAGAGTCAATGAAGCGTGGCGACTTCAACCAACTTGCCGGGTCAAGGTCAACCGCTGGCTCACTCAGCCCACACCCCCTTCGTGGATTGTGACGACGCACAACCTGAACAAGATTCTTGGTCAACATGGCTTTGCTCCAGAGTGGATTATGCTGCAGTCAGAAATCAGGTGCGATGGCAGAGACATGACAAGTCTTCTCAACTACATGCCAGACTTTGATGAGTAGAGTAGCATTATAGGCTTATCTAAGTGTTCAACAGGAAATAGGACCTGACTTCCTTTATTCTTTTGATTTATATTGTGTACAATAAAAGTACACACACACAACACACACACACAACACACACACACACACACACACACACACACACACACACAAACACACACACACCTGCACACACACACAGACACACACACACCTGCACAACACGCACAGACATACATACACACACAGTCACTCTCCCTCCCTCTCTCTCCCCTCACTCCTCTCTGCCACACACATCGTGCACGAGCACGCGCACACACACACGTATGCACGCACACAGAGTTTCGATTTTAAAGATTGAGGGGGGTGAAGGGGGTAATTATGACAATTTTTGTGTGTGTGGATCTTAAAGGCGTGTAGACAATGGAGCACTTTTTCTTTCTTTTTTTTTTTTAATCTCTTTTGAGTACTAGACGTTTATTCTTCATTGTTTTTCGTTAGTTTAATTTGTTGCCTTTTTATTTTCATTTTGTTATCTAGTCCAGGATGCTAATACTGCTTCAGTATAACACGTCAGACTGACTTCCATATCCACAAATTAGACAGTTCCAACTTAAGTTTGTTGCTGTAATGCATTTTAGGTTTGTTGGATAAAAATGTCAATTGTTGTTGCTGTTTGTTTTTGCTGTTGTTGTTGCTGTTCTGTTGCCTACATGTGAGTGTTGACAAGAATCTGGGTGTTTTCATGGTCTGGGCTCTATGGAATTTTAACTGCTGATGCTTATTGGTGGTTGGTTATTTTCTTGTTCATGTATGCATGAATTAGAAACCATTGCTTACCTGCACCTGGTGTTGTTTCCCTTTCATTTTTTGGACATAATTAATTACTTTTTTGAAGGCCATATTCCACGGTTACATTTTCTTCTAATGCATTTCATTTTTAAAAATCGCCAGAATGGCTATTTTGAAGTAGTTGTTTTCATGATCACTGAACTGTTTAGAATGCAGGTGGCTCATTGGATATGGTGAGCACCCATTACAATTGAAGGAGCTGGCAGTAGCTCTGTACAGTTGTAGCTGTTCAAGCAGATAAGCTACTGAACACGTATTGTGCAAAGGGGATAACTTATTTCTGACAAACACATTGTCATTTCAAACAAATACAGGTGGCAATGGGAAGGAGGTCACATGAAGAATTTGAATGCCAGTCTGTTGAGAGGCTGTCAATGTAAAGAGCCATGGATATTCTGCGGTGCATTCTCTGAGGTTACACATTTCGCCCTCATAGAGGTTCTGCATGGGGGCTGATTGGGTACAAATAGATTCGTCGCCATCTGGACGTGCTCCGCTGGTAGCTTCCCTTTTGCTTTCACTCTTTTTAACTTAACTTTTTTTTCTTCTTTACTGTCACCTGCTGTTGCTCTAACCTTCGTTGTCCATTTTCTAGTCATTGTTTCCAAACATTCTTATACATTTTTTTCACAGTATGTCACATGCTGGCCTTTATTAGTGGTAATCTGGCAGCTAGTGGTCTATTCTGCTTTGCCTGTTTGTCCTCATGGCTTTTTTCTCTTGTTTTCAGTGTGTTCATTTTTTTCGGTGCATTTGAATATTTTCTTTAGGATCTTTTCCCTTCTTTTTTTCCCTTTTACTTTTTTATTTAATTAACCTTAATTCTGGGACATACCCAAACAACATACATACACTCAAGTTACTCTGTTGTGCCAAAATGCTCTTTTCTACTTTATACCTTGTATTTTAAAAGTGTTACTGTGCACTGTTCTTTTTTTTTTTTGTTTAGTTTATTTGTATTTCTATCCAAATAATCTGTCTATTTCATGATTTTAGTTTGTTTTTTTTTCTCTCAGAAAAGAGATGCATCAGGCTAGGCAATCCCTGGCTCTTGCTCACGACCGACTGAAAGAGCCTCGCTCTGCCAAAGACACCAAGGCGTGGCGCACCGCCCTGGGCAAGTTCCGTCAGCAGGTCAGTGAGGTGAACCTCAAGATCAACAAGTTCAACCTTATTGTGCCCTTCCTGAACAAGCAGAAGGTGCACTTCAAGGCGGAGAGAGAGGTGGAGAAAGTTCTGAGCAATGTGGAGAAGTATCTGCCGGAGGACAGTGACGCATATCTGATGTGGGATGTGTCGCTACCCACAATGCCGTCGTCAGTGTCGGGTCAGCAGGCCATCGACTGGAAACAGGTCTGGAGGGACATCAAGAATGTTTTCAAGTCACAGCTGAGGACAAGCAGATGAAATCTTGATGGGTTTGTTGACTGGGATCGATGGGATTTTTTTGTTTTTTGTTTTCAGTGAGTTTTGACAGAACATTTGTCAGATGTCTTTCATTCATTCAGTGTGGTGATTCATGTGAATGTGTGATAGCATTTGACTGTTGATATGATTATTTTCAGGTCATGCTATTACTGTGTGTGTGTGTGTGTGTGTGGTGTGTGTGTGCGTGTGTGTGTGTGTGTGTGTGTGTGTGTGGTGTGTGAGTCTGTGAGTGTGTGTGTGTGTGTGGTGTCTCTAGGTGCATGCCGCATGAGTGCACATGTTGTGTGCAAGAGGAAGGTGTTTGTGGTTTTGTGTGTGTGTGCATACATGTGTGCCTATGTATGACTGGGAATGGTATGGGCATGCATGCATGCCCTTGCAGTGTACATAATGCACATTTTTGATGAACGTCAATTACTACAATTTCTATCGGCATATAGTTTGGACTTTAAAAAAAATCAAGTAAAGTAAGCGTCTTACATGGAAGTACGTATTTTGCTAGAATGAAGAAATACCGGAGTTCCCAACTTCTCAACACTGATCAGATGTGTACCATTTAGTTGCCCTTAGATGTGTTAAAGAGATTTTGTTAGAATGAAGAAGTCGATGTGCACAATTTGGTTGTGCTTAGACTTGTTAAAGACATTTTGTTAGAATGAAGAAATAATTAGGTCCACAACTTCTCAACACTTAGTAATGTTCACACATTTTTGGTTGCACTTAGTTTCTTCTGAAAAGATTTTGCTGGAATGAAGAAATATCGGTGTTGGACACTTTCTCAGTACTTTTAAGAAATGTCTGTATTTTTGTTGTTGCACGCCTCAGTTTCTGCTGAAGGGATTTGTTTAAAAAGAAAGAAATATTGGGGTTTACTCTTCACTCTAATCATCAACACTGATCAAATTTGTGTATTTTAGGTTGCACTTGAGAAAAGTGACTGAAATAAGAACATCATGCCTTTGTACTTTGCAGATTTTATGGATGTCATGTTTAGGGAAAGGAAAGACTGATCATTGTTCAAGTGACAAAGTTTGTGCGTGAGAGCATGCGTATGTATGTGTATCCTTGTGTGTATGTGTGTGTGTTTTAATTGCTATTCACTTCAGTTTTACAGCTGTTTTTTTTTTATTTGAAGCAGTATTTTTTAAAAAATAAATATGTGCAAAGATTTGATTTTACATAAACCAATTGTAATGTATGAAAATTTACAGATTAGATCCAGTGACATAAACTTCACAGCTTACCATGATTTTTGTTATCAAACATAAGATAAAAGAACAGATTCGTTGAAGTGTTTAATGTCAGAGAATTGTAAATTTAATTAAGTGGGCAACATATTACTTCCAACGGGCATAGTTTTCTGTGAATTCAATGTTA
This sequence comes from Conus betulinus, assembly GCA_016801955.1. NCBI lineage: Eukaryota > Metazoa > Mollusca > Gastropoda > Neogastropoda > Conidae > Conus > Conus betulinus. Next base: position 5,969 of record JADBJO010009377.1, read on the forward strand.
GGAAGAGTTCAATGATAAATGTACAAAACATAGATGACGATTCTGGATTTCTCAGACTGTTTTATGATATAAGAACCTGTGGTACATCCTGCCTGTTCATACTTGTAAATACTGTTTTGGAGTGTGAATAAACGAATTTTGCTTGTGTTCACTTTGTGAATTCTGTTTTGGAGCGTGAATGAAAGAATATTGCTAGTGTTCACTTTGTGAATACTGTTTTAGAGTGTGAATGAAAGAATATTGCTAGTGTTCACTTTGTTGGTATGGACACACATGTGGGCCATATGTGTGTGCAGACATGTGATCTTACATGCGCATTGTGAATGCTTCACAGAGAAAGACAGAGGTGGTTCGTAAATTCTGAAGACCACACTGTCTGGGTATTTTTTGTTTCTGCACGCGTGCCCTCTTCAGCTGGATAGGGTGTCGGAGACATGTAGAATGCGTATTGTCAAGAAGCTTAAGGCTTTGTTTAAAGAGTGTGTAGACAAACATTACATCTCAGGTAATACAACAGAGTAGGGCTGATTGGTCATGTGGACAAAGCATTGTTCTCTTGATTCAAGTGTTCAGTGTTCAATTCCCATTCTAATTCACAGTCCGCAACCACATGGATCCCAGCTTTCTCCAAATCCTTTGGATGACTTTAAACTGAGATATTTTGTGTGAAAGTATGGTTCATAATTCTTTTTTCTCATAAAACAGACAAAAATTTGTATGCATGCTAAATCTTGTTCCATCCTTTGTAGAAGAGCTGGCCATCAAAAACCGGTGAGAGGGATCACACACACACACACACACACACACACACACACACACACACACACACACACAACACATGATGCACATGCTCACACACACACACACACACACACACACACACACACACACACACACACACACATGCACGCACACACACAACACACACACAAACACGCCATATAATGTTCACATGGATGTCCTGTTAAGACGTCATCCCCTAAGACTGAATTTAGCCACCTTAATGGTGGGATTAAAAACGTTCACTTCTAAAAAAAAAATCACAAATGGTGAACCTCAAGTTAATCTAAGGAAGGAGGGAAGAGCAGAGAAATGGAAGCAAACCTCTGAACACAGCTGACCAGTCAAAGTAAACGCAGAACAGGATAACAAGGTTTTTTGTGAACACATCTTGGATAAAAATGGCCAGATGATCTTATCTGTCAAGTTCTGGACAAAATACCTCTTCCAAGGGGAGGAAGAATGGAAGAAGATAATGCTAAGCAGACCCAACAGCATAGTCCCATAGACACGAAGCATGTAGGCCCTACATGGAAGGCTACAAAGAAGATGGTGAGAGATGGAGATGATTCTCTCCACAGTGAGCAAAAAAGAACTATGATGATGGCATTCGAAGGGGATCTTGAATTGATGCTATGTTTCTCAATCTAGTTTGTTTTATCTTGCTCCTTCCTTTTATGATAAACTGTGTAGTAAGTTTTGGAAGGATGTCTCCTCGACTTACAGGCCCTTTTAAACCGTTGATCTGACTGCTGTACGTCACACAGATGCTGTGATGAATACATGAGCAGTCCGGGATCTACACAGCCCTCTGTACTCAGTCATGTGTGACAGGGCAGAGGTGTGGCAACCAGTCCAATCCTTTCAATCGCCCAGCCAGGACTTGTTCTGTTTCTGTGACATGCACTTTTCCCACTCTGTCCTGAAGGCTAATCCAGGTGTAACAGATAAAACAAACTGTGTGGAAGCTGATGCTGCTCATGTCGTCTCATTGTGATCGCTTCAGTGTTGTCCATTCCTGCTGGCAGGTGGCATTATCAGCTGAGGACACCTAGGTAGCACTTAGGTATGGGGCAGCACTGACTACCTTCCTTGCGTTAGCAGTGAAGACTGGACTAGCCTGTGTTGCTGGGGGACAGCTCTAGAGGCTGTGGGGCAGTTACTATGAGGTGCTGCCATTCTGCAGCTTCACCAGTGGCCTGCACGACCAGCAGGGCCCTCCCCTTAGGGTGTGGGAGAGGGTGGGAACGTCCCTCATGGGCACAGAATGGGTGCTGATCTACGTGCAGAGGCTTGGCGACTTCTGTCCTACTTGTCTCCCCGGTCGACCAAACATGAGACGGCCGCCCGGCAGCCCTGACTACGGCCTTTGATGAAGGGCCAAAAGAAGAACAGCATCAACTGTCCATGAACAAACATCTTACAGCTGATGGCGGGACTGGCCGAGATCACCAGGGGATGGCTTTTGAGGCTGTGGGGCAGTTTGACGATGAGACACTGCGATTCTGCGACTTCACCAATGGCCTGCACAACTAGCAGGGCCCTCCTGCTTTGGCTGCGGATAGGGTGGGAGCATCCCCCATGGGCACAGAGTAGACACCAATGTGCATGCAGCGGCTTGGTGACTTCTATCAGGACTACATGTTTCCTGGGTCGGCTTCACGTAGCACAGAACTGTCACCAGTCGACTCGAAGACAGCCACCTAGCGGCCCTGTAGACCCCATCAACTTGACTTCCCATGAAGGAAGAAAAACACTATCTACAAACAACCAACCTCATCCAGGCTTCTGCCTGAGGATACCGACTACCCTGGGCACCTCCTCCCATCTTCAGATATTGACTGCAACTGAGCCTGCCAGCATACAGGTCTGCCAGACAAACGACTCTACACACTGCAGCTTGCTGCAGCTATCTACTTGTCCCTGAAAGCTTTTGCTGTGAGGACGTTAAACCCAATCTCATACCTGACACCACTGACGCCTATGGCATTGAGTGGCTGCAAGGAGAGTCATTCAAAAATAAAAAAAGGGGGCTGTTTATCAAATGAAATGCTTTTTCAGTTTTACAAATGTCTTAAAGGAGAATACGATCAAGTGATCTGAGTGTTTAGTTGTGGATTTTGCGACGATGAATGTTAACTACTTGAATGGTCAGGGTTTTAAGAATAAAAAACCCCCTTCTGTCCGTCTAGTGGTAACCATAATTAATACCGGGGGATTATGGAATACACAACATGCAAGGTGATACATGGAGAGGGGATAGTTACCACCAAGCATTCGCCATCACCCTTCAGACATGTCGTGATAAGCACATAGATAGCAGACACTTTTGTTGTTCATGTGTCCATCACAGAGTCCGATGGATTTGCCAAGGGACGAAATGAATTAATTCAGAACAAATTGATAATTAAATAAAAGTCGACCCAGATAAATCAACATACCTTACTGACTTATACAGCTGTCAACTTACCGGGCACTCCAGTGAGTCAACATTGTGACATTATGCTGACTTACTTTATTTAAGTCTTGGAAAGTACATTTTTGGGTACCTTTTTGTTCTGTTAGTATTTTGCATAGTGATTTTTAATTTCATGACATAGTGATGACTACAGACTATGTCGAAGTGGTGTCAGTACCTTGCTGATTTGTCGTCATGATATCCATGATGTCATTAATGTGACTGTTGAAACTTTCGACAGACATCTAGACTCCAATACATAGGCCAAAGTCTGATTTTTCTACTTACACTAACAGTGCAGAAAAGAGTGTGAGGAATTAAATCAGTCTAGTTTGGTTTTCGGCATGTGTTTCATTTCTCCAAATACATTGAAAATTAGAGTGTTGTGTAATTGAGGTTAGTACACATGATTGCGTACCATACGAGTTGTCTTTCATTCAGATACTACAATGGAAAGTATGGTCACACTAATGACTAATTTTGTGGACGAACAAAGAACAACCTGAAAGAATATCATGGACAACATGGTGACATCTGAAAACAAGTGCCAGCCTGGCAGGTCAACCCCCTCACCTCCCTCTCATCTCCCCTGTTACCTCCCCCTCCATACACACAAGACACAACAATCCTTCCATCTACCTCGGTTTCTGTTTTGTCTTTTACTCTTCTTCATGCTTTTTAGATGTTTCATACCTGGCAGTGAATTGTGTAGTGTCTGTGTATGTGTAAGTCAGTCTATAAACACCAGTGATCTGAGTGCGCGCGCGCGCGCGCGCGCGCGCACCACACACACACACACACACACACACACACACACACACACACACACACACACACAAGCAAGCAAACAGAATAATGTTATACCTGCATTACCCTTCTCTCCTCCCCACACCTGTTATAAAGAAGGGATGAAGTAAGTGAACTATGTATTCTTTTCTTCTTCTCCCGTAACTCCATAGGATGTCACTGGAGCACCACACAGAAGAACAGTTCTGTCAATTGTGTGCCAAGGTCTGGGTTCCTGCAGGTGATTTTCCTATCCACACTGCATTGATGTTGGTCCATTTGACTTCAATCCCACTCGAGACAGCCAGAGATTTTCTGTTTGGAGTCACCGTCTTCGCAGACTGAGGCCTGCCCTTTTTGGGATTCTTTTCAAATTATATCCCCTTCCACTTTTCATTGCTTGAAAAGTGATCCATTGTGTGCTGGTGGGACGGATCTCTCTCTCTCTCTCTCTCTCTCTCTCTCTCTCTCTCTCTCTCACACACACACACACACACACACACACACACACACCTTGTTATTTAGAAGATGCCATGTAGCTACCGCGATGTTGGAATCTGGGAAAAAAAAAAAAAAAAATGGGGTCCCGTATGCAGAAAAAAAATTCACCAATGGTGAATCTCGGAAATCAGCCTAAAGGTCAGAAAGATGAAGAAAGCATGTGAGATGAGAAAATACCGATTGGGGGGGGGGGGGGGGGGGGGGGGGGGGGGGGGGAAATATGTTGTGGCGAATCCGGTGAAAAGTCCTAACGAGATACTCAGTTATGGTTTGAAGACATATCCGGTATAACCACCGAACATCCACCGTGTTCCATCTGGGTGTAGAAGACGCGTGTGAGAATACGAAGGTCAAGCTATCCAACTACCAACAAATATGAAGTCTCTCAGCCCAGAAGCTAAGCAGAGAATATCGACTTTGTTGACTGGAGTCAGGATCACATTCCAGTGGGGTTTTGTTCCAACAGTACTCTATCTTGGTAATGTACCGTTTGTTTCATCATCATGACCCGCTTGCTTAGGTGCACTGGAGAGTGCGGCATAATCAACGGCCAGGCTTAGCGCACATCGGCGTTCTCTTGATCGTGCACCATTTCTTTGGTTAAACGGACAATATTTCTCTGAGAAGAAAGGTTTAATCCTCACAGTGCTCAGTATATCAATTTAAACTTGAAAGAAATGTAGTTAAAATCTAGGACGGGAAACTCGTCACACCACACTTGAGAATTTGGTTTCTGCATACATATTATTTGCACTAGATATATGCAAATATATACATTTTTAGAAACTAGAGATGTTGTAGAATCTAGTGAAATAACTGAAAATATTGTAGGTGGTAGCTACTTGGAGACTGACCTCAAAATATAAGCAGAGAAAATATCTGAAAAAGTTATTTGAAAAGTAAGTCAAATGTTAGGAGAGACACAGTTTTTCTTCTGTACTACCTAAACACTTCAGACTGCAGATAAAGTGAAGACAAATATGTGCTGGAAACATGGGAAAGATGATAATTCGCTTGACTTGAGCTATGTATAAACTATAATGAATTTTGCCTCAAATGATGTACTGGTCTATAATTCAGCATCCAGACAATCAAATTTCACACTATATAGGAAATGGGGTTTGTGCAGGCTTGTCTTGAAGCTAGATAGGTAAAACTGTATGCTTTTTGTAAACTAGAGACAATGAGGAATCTGAAAAAAATAATTACAAAACAGTACCCTGATGGCAGCTGAAGATATTCTCCACAGTGTAATCCAGAACATTGGCGAAAAGGTAATCCAAAACGTCAGTCACATTGTTTGAAACACCACAGTTTTCCTGCTTGAATGTTAAAACACTTGAAACTTGAGAGTAAACAAGAAGAATATGTCTTTGGAAGACACAGAACAAAGTTAAGGCCTTGGTCTTCTGTTTGAGGCTGAAAAGCACTCAGGGCAGAGTCCCACGTCACATCCAGAACATTCCCAGCCAGAGTGAACACAAGTAGGATGGCCAGCAGCACAGTTCCCTCTTTCTTGACCACCTTCACTCTCAGCATCTCTCTGCTCTGCAGCAGTGCTTCCAGATTCTGGATCGCACAAGAAAAACATATATCCTAAGTCTTCTGTTCATTTCATTATTTCATAATGGTGCAAGAGTTGCAAGAGAGAGCTTGACTCAGTTTCCACAAATTAGTCTGATTTTCAGATAGAAAAAAATATGAACAGCATTACTTATTTATTCTATGAAAAATGAAGTCATGCATAAAATCATAAATAAGAATAAAATCTGAATCACTAGCATACAAGGAAGAGGAAGGGCTACAGCTTTCATTGGAGACACACCTACTCGTGACACGCCCACACTGTTTCCAAACTAAAAAAACAAATAAACAAAAGTTATAACTTGTTCTCTTCAAATACCACTTCTAGTTTGATAACGCCAAAGCCTATCACTTCTGTAAGTAACCATGTACCCTGCCCCCCTTCCCCCCCCCTCCTTCATGTGGCGGACCAACAAATGTAAAATAACCAATAACTGCATGCAGCAAGTGTTCCATCACTCGACAAACAAAATAATCAAAGTTTATCAACTCACCTGCTTCGCTTTCATCACTACTGCTTTCCGCAACTGATTCTTCACTCGTGCCACTTCCACACAACTCTGCTCAAACTCAGTTGCTGATTCACTCATTATTTCAGTCAAAACAGACGAAAAACCTAGAAATAGCTGACTGACAAGGCTTGCCGGTGTACAATGGATACCAGCAAGTCACATGAACTGATCAACCCGGATGTTTAGTGGCGGTGGTATAACGGTTCTCATCTGAGCCATGATCGTGGCCCATTGCAGTTAGGCGGTAAAGCCACGATTGTGGCCCATCGCACTCAGCGGGTTAAGAACAACGAAAGGGATGGTGCTTGATTAAGAGGTAGCCTGCATCAGAGAATGCCTCATAATTACTGATTAAACTTTGCAACGAAAAAGGTTACTTTTAGTTTAACTTTAGTTTTAGCAATGATAGGTCGGTCCATCGACTGACATGACAGGTGTAATCTAATCAATAGACAAAATCACACCTAAATGGGTGCAAGGAATGTTGAAAGTACTCCAGTGATACTAACGATCTTGAACAGTGAAAATTGTTAGATGAGGCCAAGAGATAAAACAAGACAATATGTGCGCATAGACAATCTGTTGGGATAGTAGTACTTATCATTGACCAGTGGGAAATAGCCGTGTCATTTCAACTTTCATTATTATTTTTTTTTGTTATATGGTTGACATGAGGGAAGGGATGTGTCAAAAGAGAAAAAAATCTTTTGCAAGATCTAAGCATACCACTGTCAGGGGTGGTGGGGGGGGGGGGGGGGGGGGGGTGCAAGCAAATGGTGCTGAAACAAATAATCAGAGGGAAAACTGTGAGTTATGACATGATTAAATTTTTGCACCTTAAAAAGTCGAAATGCACTTCAAGGTATATGAGTGGAAAAAAACAGGGTCTGGTGTCTAAAAAAAAAAACAAAAAACAAAGCAAAGGCTGCTGCAGGTGATAGCAGGTGAAGTGAGGATGAATATCTCTATATATCTTGTCCGTGTAGCTTTGATCATCTGGATCTGTGGAACATGTGACTGAAAGTATATTTACGTGAAACTGCAGAGGCTCAGGGAAGTCAAAATTCTAGGCCCTGATAAAAAGAAAATTAAATCACATTGGTGCAGGAGGTCATTTTAGGCTGCTGAGGCAAAGACACACTTTGGGAGTTAAATCATCATGAATATTATAATTTATGAGCACCAACTGATCAGACCCTGCCTATGGTGCAAAACTGACATTAGAAACACATGTTCAGTAGGCATGCAAGGTATGGTATGGTATTGGTCACTACATGATGATAACGTGACAAAATAACATTTTTAGGGACCCACTGCTTTGACATATGGTAACCTTCAATTTTTGTTATGTCATGTGTCAAAGATTGATGTGCATTTGACTGGGGAACTCGCATTAACTTGTATGATCTGCAAACTGTGTGTTTCACATTGTGTGTGTGTTGTATGGCATGTACACTATGATACTAAGTGCAGGTGTGGGTGTGAATATGTGTCACTTGGTGTGTGTGTGTGTGTGTGTGTGTGTGTGTGTGTGTGTGTGTGTGTGTGACTCTGCATTTGATTTTTTTTTAAAATCAAATGTACTTGTGTGTTTCAGTGTGTATGTGCATTTCAGTGTGTGTGTGTGTGTGACACTGTGTGATGATACTGTGTGTGTACATGTGATGATACTGTGTGTGTACATAACTACATGTATGTTATTATGTATTTGTGTGTATGTGTTGGGAGGGGGGGGGGAGGGTGACACATGTATAATGATAGCGTGTTGTGTGTGTGCTGTGTATTTACACGTGTGAAGTGTTTTAGGATGCTGAGTGTGTGTGTGTGTGTGTGTGTGTGTGTGTGTGTGTGTGTCTACATGTGTATGTGTGTATGTGTGAATGTTCGTCTTATCGCTCACCATCGAAGAACACTTCAAGAGCCAACCATTGAACCAATACCGGCAAAGTCACAAACATGACAGGAAGTGAGGAACTCACCACTGTGGTTGATTTGGAGAGAAAATAAAAACTGAAGTCGCCATGAGAGCATGGCATAACATTTTAAAATCGAAAAAAAAAACCTGGCAGTCAAGACCTTGTGATCAGGCAGTCATATTGTCAGTTCTTTTTCTTGATGTTCTGAACTTCTGCTTTATTACTGGGGTGCTGTCCAGTACAACCTCTTACAGTGTCTTGACACAGATTAAAACGTTGCTTTTTTTTGTTTGGAAAAATGCTATCATTGTTTGTGATGATTTAAAGTGAAATGTTTCAATAGATTGGTACAACTTGAAAGTTATTTTTGTCTTGATACATTGATAACAAATTGAAAGCGTTATTTTTGCCTTAATGGATTGATAACAAATTGAAAGTGTTGTTTTTTGCCTTAATAGATTGATAACAAATTGAAAGTGTTATTTTCGCCTTTCAGGTTTCAGGAAGGGTGCAGATGAAGGTCAACCTCCATTGTCGTTACTCAGGTAAGCATTAATGATGCAGAAGATACACAAAGACTCCTTAAGACTAAGTGCCCTTAACAGAGGGAGAGAATTAGCAATAGAGACCCTTAGTCATTGACATGATGTGGCTGTATTCCTGTCATGGTCCATAGGTACAGATGTTGTGAAATTTCAAATTGACACAGCACATAAACAGTATAAGAAAGTCACATGACACCATGAATCCCAGAAAAAAAACACTGTGAAAGTGTTGTGTCCTATATTGAATTGTCATAGCATGCCACATTTCTGCAGTCTATGGCTGAATGCGCTCACACACACACACACACACACACACACACACACACACACACACACACACACACACACACACACACACACACACATTTTTGCTCTGTTTCACAATGTCTGTCACTACTTATGTCAGACAGTTTTTTTGCTTTTCACCACAAAAATGTTGGAGAATGAAACACAAGCAAGATATCGCAATGTGAAAAAGGCAACGAACGGTAGAGCAGAAGCCTGGTGGGTGTTTCTACTATAGAATGCAAGAGTTTGTGGACTAAAACTCTCCATACTCCACCAACTGAAGTTTTATTTTCTTTTAGTGGAGCCATCACTTGTCGAGTTTTTGCTTAGGTGTTAGCCAGTCTACCAATCTGTCATGACGACAGCTGGCAGACACAAGAATGTAGGATTGTAGGCATGCTGAGAACTTAATTTGAGAAACAGGTGCTTGATTAAACTAAGGGAAAAATGGAGGATAGAGGAGCAAGTAGGCGATGAAATCACTGGATTACAGAAGTTTATGAAAACCAGCATTCATAGCAAATGATAAACCAGTTAGCAGACACTGAGATAGTAGGAGAGAGATTTTAGGCTAAAGAAACAAGTTATGACAGATTTGCTGAGATTTTAAACCCAAGAGTGCACAGCAGTTCATTTTTTTTTTCTCTTTACTTACATGAGGAATATGTATACTGTAGTAATAGTATACATGTGAAAACTTTTTTCTTTTTTTTTTTTTTTTTTTTCCTGGTGTAGGCACCACATAGACCAACACTGAAGTTGTGCATTTTGCTGTTGAGGAAATACAAAGGATACGGGGGCTGGAAAAGCTCAGTGGTAGAGCCCCGGACTCGTAATCTTGGTGATCCTGGGGTTGCGGGTTCAAATCTCAGCCGAGCCGTTTTGGTACAGGGGGATTTTTCCTTAGATTTAACATTGGTTCTGACTCAATTTCCCATACAGTCCTTTGAGTGAGACTATAAACCAAGGTCCCATGTGTGAACGCATGCTTAACATGTTGCAGTTGCACACAAATTAAATCCCATCACCAACTTTCGGAAGAGAAGGACAGTTTGGCCGTTGGTATGGGTGACATGTTACACATAGCATGCATCTTCCTCAAAGTTTGAGTATGGCTGCCATAATGGCGGGATAAAAAAAACCGGTCATACACATGAAATTCAAATCCATTTGTTGGGTAGATGAGATTCATCCTTGCTTGTCTATTCAGGGAGTGCCCGCAGGAGTATCAGCTTGCATACACAGAAGAAAAAAAAAAGACCAAGGATACTGTCCTTTGAATCAAATGGATGTTTGTGGATGTGTCTAACTTAGTGATCATTGAGGAATGGAAAACTTGTGTGTCATTTATGAAGAATATCACCTTTTGCGAGACCTGTAGACGGACCCATACATTTACACAAAATGTGTGTTGAAGTAAGTAACACCCAAATGACGTTGCACCGAAGAGATGATGTCATTCTATTGTGGAATGAGTTGCTTGCAAGGTGTTGCCAGTGGGTTAGGTGTAGAGTGTGTGTGTAATGTAAATGTATGTTCCTGCCCTTTTACATGTTGAATCAGACATACATAAATGTATTCTTTAAGACTGTGGTGGTATGCCATTTTGAGAACATTGACTGTGAATTAGATAATCAGCATTACAATACACTCTGGTGGTATGCTGTCTTGAGAAAAGTAACAGTGAAAATTTAGTTACATGATCAACATTACACTATACTTTGGTGGCATGCCATTTTGAGAAAATTAACAGTGAATTACGTAATCAGCATTACATTACACTGTTGTGGTATGCATTTTTGAGACAATTATTGAATTAACAGAGTGAAGTACATAATCAGCCTTGCACTACTCTAGTGGTATGCATTAAAAAAAAATTAACAAGGGTGGATTACATAATCAGCATAACACTGTGGATAGATATTTTCAAGTGATAGTTTAACAAGGAGAGGAAGTAAAAAAAAAAAAAAAAAAAAGAAAAAGAAAAGAAAAATAAGCATTTACATGTGCCACAAGGTTCAGTTAGTAATTTGCACTCATCAAAGCCAGCACTTTCAAACTGATGATGTTCCTTGAATCCTTCCCTTAGCTTTGTGGTACAGTCTGCTTGTTGAACTTTGTTTTGGGTTGATAACCGACAATTTCCAGGCACATGTGGTGTCCTGCATGATTTCATGCCTGTAGGTAACCAGATGTACGTCTTAGCCTTCTGCTATTAGATTCTCACTATGTTTTGAATCGCAATGAGAAACTCATGCTTTGTGTGACCCTATCATCCGCATACCAGTTACCAGTCACTATTACCAGTCCCACCCAAGCCCCCCACCCCAAACCCTATCCTTCTGATGTTCTACCCATCTAATGATAATACACACGCATACAAAAACAGGTGTCTCCCTCCATACAAACTAGCACAGACATGCACTGAAAGTCAGAAACATGTGCCCATAGATGTACTTCCTGATTCACACTCACCTGCGCTTATGCGCACACCTGTTTATACATAACTCATGTACATCCAATTTCTCACCTTTTTTTTTTTTTTCGTTTTAAAAAAATCTATTGTTGACAGTAAGTGGAGAGGGATATCATTTCATTAAGAAAGAAAAGAAATGGAGGCATGATGGAATGAAAAGAGGACGCAAAAAGAAAACAGTTGTCCTGTCAGCATAGAGAACTGCCCTATGGTGGAAGGTGGGTCAGGTACAGTACATGATACATAGAGACCTCCCACTAAAGACTCCTTGCTTATATTTTATATACCTATTTTTCTGGAAGATTTTTCTCTCCTCTTGCCTTAAGCCCTGTGTTTCAGCAACATTTTTGGTCTTTAATACTCAAATAGATTATCCTCCCTACATAGACAACTAAATGAACTTCCATGGAAAGGCTTGTCTAAATCTGGAACATGTCAGTCTTGATATGCGCCTCCTAAAGAAGATTCCAAATCTTTAACCTGTTGACAGTCAATAATCTCTTCATTCACGAAAATGCTTCAATGCTTGCTAAGGATGTATATTTTAGCATCATTTCACAAATTCAGTCCATTTATTGCAGTTTATTTATGCGTCGTAAATGGATAGTCTGATCATTCATTCTTTTTTGGGTGATGCATACTATCTTGCAATGGCTCGCAGTGCTATGATTTTTATCTCAATGTAGTCATTGATTATTGCCGTCCGCAGCCAAAAAAAAACAATGTGGCAAATAGGGAACAAGAACCAGATTAATACATTGCACCTAAGGGATAGTATAGACCCCATTCTCTTGAACTTTTGTTTTCTATGTAAACGCTCGATTTAATCTCTCCATGATGACGTTCCTTTTCAAAAGAATTTTCATTTTGGGTTTTTTCTCCTGTACTAGACATTTGCCATCCAACGAATACTTTCTCCATTAAAGACTTGATTTAATTTTTTTTTGATAACATTTTAGTTTTTATTTTATCTAGATTTACCATCCAGCAAAGACTGTACATTCTTCCTTTGGAGACATGTTTAAAAATAAAATGTTTTTGTCTTTATGTAAGCTCTCTACATTCTTCATCTGATCTAAGATTTTATGGAGAAAAGATTTCTAACAAAAAATTTCTGGCGTGTATTTAAAAGGTGTGTTTGAAAGGTTTGTGTGAATGAGGTTTGTTTTTTTGTGTGTGTGTGTGTGTGTGTGTCTTGTTTTGTTTTTGATAAAGGACTTGTGAGTTGTCTTCATAACGCTGTGACAGCCCTGATGTGGCCTTTTGCAGTTGGCTGGACAATAAGCAACATTACCTTCCATTACCTCTCTATAATTTACCTTCGAACAGACAGGCTCCTCTTGAAGACCCTGAGCTGTAAGGATTTCTGAAGAGGCTTCACTGTATGCGCTGTCCTGACACACATTCACCTTGCCTTTCCCTCCTCTAACCCCCAACCTCTCCTTTCTTTGCTTTCTTTCTTTTTACTGATAGTGAACCCCCCCCCCCCCCCCCACCACCACCACCTCCACCATTCCCCAAGCAGGTAAAAAGGCACACTTGTTCAGGATGTCCTGTTTAGTCAGAATAAAAGTTAAAAACCCAGACAAGGATGTTGTTGTCAAAGCAGGTGTGGAAGGGGGAGGGGGGGGGGGGAGGTAGGGTAGGGGTATGATGACCTGAATGCAATCTCCCATGATTAAGTTTTACATATCTGACCTTAGCTAGGTGAACCTGCTTCCAAATGGCCCCCACCTGCACTCTGGTGACCCGAGGGAAAAGGAGAACAGTCTCAGAAGTAAACTGACACTGTGTTGGGCGTGACTCTCTCCAAAGATGTTTAACTTTGTTTTCTCTCTCTGTTTCTCTCTCAAGCACACACACACACACACACACACACACACACACACACACACACACACACACACACACACATGCATACTCACATATACAAACACGCACACACACACACAAATATTATCAAGTCTGTTGTAGTTTCATCAGCTTGCTGTTCACTGTTCTGGGTTTCAGCCTGCTATGGCAGTAGCAAGTACAGGTTGGACAAAGAAGACTGCATGAGAGAGAGAGTCAGAGGCTGGACTGAAAACATGATGCAACACAAAAAGGGAGACGCCTCAAGAGAGAATGGGAAACCTGTTGGAGCAGAGAACCACATCATTTTTTTTCAAGGTCATCGCTACCTTGAATATTTACCATGGTATCAGAATCTGCATGTTGAGTTGAAATGTGTCTGGGATACCCACCATCATTAACAAATCATCGTTACGGCAGTTCTGCTGGAGGAGGTGGAAATTTAGAATTAGTTCCCATAGTAAAAAAAAAAAGATGAAGGCCCATGTAAATCCACACAAATGTCACTTGAGATGCCCATTTGCTCGGTACACATGCAGGCACATCTTTAGGCCTCTTTGCTACTGCAGAGAAGTGTATTCATTTTTTGATGGAGTGATGGAAATCAGGGGTCTTTGAGTATAAGGTGTAATGTTCGTCTGTCTCTTGTATCAGTAATGGAGTACCAAGAATGAAAAAAAAGTGATTAAAAAGCAAGGCGTCAGACACTCTGGCATACAAATCATAAACAAATTATTTCTCAAGTAGAAGCTCGTATGTGTATGATATAAACACGTACAGTTTTCACAATTTTGATGTGAGAACACAGAAGATGAAAAGTAAACAAAGTAGAAAATACAAAGGGGAGTGTTGCGGTTTCTTGAGATTGTCGTTTTCAGCTGACACGAGTTTTGCTTTTCTTTCCATCATCCAGACATTTTGTTCCAGTTAGATTATTTGTTCTTTGAGAGTTATTGTGTGAACTGCATCTGCCTTAGGGCAGAATGTAAGTGTGTATTTGTGTGTGTGTGTGTATTATGTGTGTGTGTATGTGTGTGTGTGATGACTTAGTGAGTGAATTACCTGGTTTATGCGCTTCCGTTTGAATTAGAATTGAAAAGAAAAAAGTCTTGGTGTGTGTGTGTGTGTGTTTCTGTTTTGAATTACAATTGAAAAGAAATGAAGATTAAAAAGAAAAGTGAAAAAGGAAGAAGTCAACTGACCTGAAAAGCATGTTTGTAAAGAAAGGGAGACAGAATTGTGCTAAGATTGACTTTGTGGACAGTCAGACACACACTCTCTCACTTTCACATGCACACAATTGTTCCCCACCCACCACATTCACCCTCTTTGTTTAATTCAGTGTTTGATTATGTATGCACAGTGCTCAAATAGGCTTCATTTTCGCAGGAATTGACATAAAAGTGAAGAAGAAACACACCTGTGATGAAATGCACAGAGAATGAAACATTTTCAGACTCCTTTATTTGCAGTCAGCGTGATTCATTTATATACTGGTAATTGTTATTCTCTGCTGGCCAGACAAAACTTGAAATTATTCAACACTTTAATACTCATTATTGACAAAGTTTTTTTACATCTTAATATCACAAAGTAACCAAACAATTTTGACTCGGTATTTTACATCTTAATATCACAGAGTAACCAAACAATATTGACTCCTTATTTTACATCTTAATATCACAGTGTCCAAGCATGCCTTATTGTTTTATTTCTTTTTCCATATACATCTCGTTTTCATCGGTGTACCTCAGACAGAGGTATAAGCAAACTGCACTAGTCTCACTCTCCTCGTCTTACCCTCCCCTTCCTCTGTCTCTCTCTCTCTGCTCTTACCTTTCTTTGAGTTTGAGAGAAATAAGCATGTTTATTACCATTTCATCTTGGACAGTGCCTATCGCATGTAAGAAGTTTTTTTTTTTTCTTCAGAAACCCAGAATCCACAATCCCATGGACTTGAGCCTAAAGCACATCCTAAGAAAAATGTTTAAATGCTTTACATCATAATGCTTTGAGGTCAGTATGCTCACAAAAAGGTTTATCCATGACTGTGATCTCTTTATTGAGCAGTGTGTGTGTGTGTGTGTGCATGTGTGTGTGCCCGCATGTGTTTGTGCGTGTATGTGTGCATATGCGTGAAAGGTTTCCAATCAAATAAAAGTATGATCCCCAAGCAAACATTGTAAGGGAGGAGGCTTGGGGAAGGGGGTAAGAGGACATTCAAAAGCACTTTGTTGTTTTCATTAACTACGAAAGCAATATTTTTGTGGTTGCTTTGTGAAAATTATATCATCATTCACAAATCACAATTTCACCTCATACAAAGTGGATGCAAGGTGACCGGCTGACTGTGCAAATCCTATCTAGCTAAAAGAGTAGGAAAGAACTACTAACTACCCTTTACAAGCACACGCTCAAAGCCAGATAAGCATTGATAATTTGCTTCTAGTACAACAGTTAGCCTCTCACTGCAACCAGTTTATGCAGAGAGATCATTTGCTGTTAAAATTCCGTATATATGTGTGGACAGAGAGAGTGTGAGCTGGTTCCAGGAGTTCCGAAAATTCCCATGGCCCATTTTCCAAAGGTTGAAAACCTTGAAACCACCTTAACAAGCGCATTTGAGATGGAAAAAAAAAAGGAGTGACATGAAAAATGTATCATCAGCAAATCTAGGCAATGTGTGGAACATGGGCTGCCTGTGTCTTGCTCCTTCCACTTGATGGCAGGCAAGTGTTCATCCACTAAAACAAGAATACCCAGCATCCTTCTCTCTCCCTCCTCTCGACAACTTGGCAAGTGGTACTTTGTGTGCTACATGAGTTCTGCTTCTCACTCAGCTCGACACCTTTTCCATTGTGGAGACTTATATAAAAGAAACTGGGCCTGACCTTGCCCCCACACCGACTGGAACTCACAACCACCTAGCAAGCAATACTAACCACACTACCACAGCAGCTGGTGTTCAGTATTTCTTTTGTTTTCATGTCAAATGATTTGGATTTCAAGTGGGCAAAATGTGTGTGTGAGAGTTTGATGCACTTGCATAAATCATAATATTTGATGTGTTATATTAAAGCAAAAAAAATGTCCTGATATGTCCCTTTGCAGTCAGCTGGGCTATAGGCAACGTTATCTTACTTATATTAAAACAAAATGATAATACATAAAGTAGTCCAAAAAATTTTCAAATGAACCGCAAAAGGGATCGTCCGCTCCATGGGATCATCTGTTACAAATTTCGGCTAGAATTTTGTTTTAGTCATTATAAATCAGTTTAGCAGAGATTTGTTGACAGCAAGAAATTTCTGAAAATCTTTCTTTCACAATTCTTATAAATTATACATTCATTCACTTGTATTCATGGACATGTATGTATGCACCCTCACACACATGCAGAATGGTGAAGAGACACAGAAAGAGAAATTGACGTAATGATTTTGTCATTAGAACCTTTGGTCATTTCATCTGTTACTATTAGTCTGATTTTATTGTATTAGGTTCTTAATTCCCAAATCACTGCTTTAATTGCTTTTCAGCTAGTGATTTGACATGAGACAAGAGTGATCAAACATTTTTGTCTTGAATTCCAGCACCTGTCAGCTTACCGATAACTCAAAATCAGGTCTTTAATCCTCCCAGGCAATGGCAACTGTGCCACCTTTGGAGCCGGTGTCTGGCGAAGAAGCCGTCGCGTGATGATAACACAGGTATTCAAGAGCGTATCCACCTGATTTCCCTCCTCCCACTTGTTCTGAAGAAGCGACTCAAAAAGGGCCACAGCAGGTTTCCTGCTGAGAGCATCGGGATCATAATCATTGCGTAGCATGTGGGAATGTAGAGAAAAGTTGTTGCCGAGGGAACACCTGGTGATCAACAAGAAACGACACACACTCAGAACGGCTGTTGAACAAGGCGATCTCCAGCGTGATTGACCTCGGGGGTCAGAAGACCAGCAGTCGCCCCCTGCATGAAACAAGACCTCCAGGCAGGCCGCATGTCCTTGCTGGGCAGCGTAGTGAGCTGCAGAACACCGCTGACGATTCCTAGCGTCTAAATCGATGTCGGTGGTTTGGGCGATGTGTGAAAGGAACTTGGCGCCTCCATGAAGGCAGGCCTCATGGACCACGGTGGACGCTTTGGGATTGGTGCAAGTCACGTCGATTCCGTGATGAATGAGGATTTTCAGGATTTCCAGGTGGTCCATGTGGAGGGCGATGAGGAAGGCCCGGGTTTTGTGCCAGGCTGTGGAGATGTAGGCACCGTTTTCCAGGAGAAGGGACACCACTTCTGGCTTTCTGTTTCTGGTCGCAGCCGCTATGGCGTTCAGGCCTTCTGAGTTGGACACGTTCACTGAAGCCCCTTTGGAGATCAGCAGTTGGATCAGCTCAAGGGATGCATTGTTGCTGAAACAGATAGGTCTTGGATGAGGCAGTGTGGATCTGTGCTTCAAGTAGAGATGATGTGGATCTATTCTGCAAGCAGATGAAATTCTGGGAAATCCAGAGTTTAGTGCCCATGTTGGAGGATTTCATAACAACATGAACAGATAAGTAAAGTAAAATCATCTCGTAAAACTTGATACATGACCTGGTTTTTTGTGAACGCAGTAAATGATTTTGAAATCAAATTTCGAATTAGTATTTCTGATAATCAAACGAAGATTAAGCTGATATATTAATGACATACCATATTCAGATTTTGATCTTTAGAACATATTTCCATCTTGAATTAAGTAAAACACAAATCAACATACATACACGCATAAACGGTATTTTAAAACAAGATTTATAGCTAAACAATGCAAGGCAAAATGCTACCAGAGGTGATTACTATTTGAGCAGTGGTGATGAAAGAGGTTATGGAGACACACAATGAAAGAGACAGGACGGATGTATACTGAGAAAAAGTAGGTGTGATGTGGACATCCCTGACTGTACCCATGGCTCTCAGTTATGGGATGACAATAAAAGTTCTAAAATCATCTTCGCTGTCACCCATATCATCCCGTTACCTAACAGCCAGAAAGAGTGGGGAGGTGGAGTTGACGTCTGTCCGCGCCCCGGCCTGCAGCAGGAGAGAGCATAGCTCCAGGCTGTTGTTGCTGGCAGCATAGGCCAGGGCAGTGTAGTTGGCATAGTCTGCCTTGTCCAGATTCACTGCCCTGGGGAAACGGCTCAGGATGGTGCGCACAGTGTCCCTGTGGTCCCACTTGACGGCATAGATGAGGCAGGTGCTGCTGTACCTGTACAGGTGAGAGTGCGTTTTCTAAATTCAGTCAAGCAGCAAAAAAAAATATTTAAACCTTGAAATCTGGATCTTTATTTCGACATCTGCGCTGGTAAGAGATAAATAGTCATGGAAAATACAGGAGTTTTTGATGGTCACTGGAAAGTAAATGTAAGGTTTTGTTTGGGAGTTGGGGAATAATAGTCCGACAACAAGTTTCCATGCTGAGTAGGAGCAACCAAACACAGAAAATTCACACTCTTCGAGAAAAACAAGATCAGGACAGTAAATAGCTCTGTTTCTGTTTGAAAACTAGGACCACACCAAAATGATATCCAAATAAGGTGTAAGAAACGTTTATTCTAACTGCGCTGTCAATGATTGTCACAGTACTCATTTTGAGAACACTGCAATTTGCAGAATCCAATTGTTTAAAAGATACTTTGTTGTTTCAGTTTCTATATGATTTTGGTCATGGCAAAGGTTAGTAAAGTATGAAGATTTGATTTTTGTAGCGATATTGTAGAAAAAAAAAAAGACACACTCGGAAAGCTGACATTCTTTGACAAAAATTCTGGTCACAAGTGAGTTAGTTCCCATGTGGATGCCTGGGGTCTTCGAGCATGAATTGCTCCGTCACCTTCTGGAAGTTCTGTGCTAGCAGCTTGTTCTTGTCTGTCACTCTCTTTGCCTCAGTTTTCTTATTCATTTTTCCCCTTCCTTTACTGTTCTTTGCTGCTTTTTTTTTTTTTTTTTTTCTGTCTTTGTGGACAAGTTTCCTGCCTTGGTTCAGGAAACTTTTTAACCTTGATTTCATCATTTATGACATGTCTGAACACCAAAAAAAAAAGAAAAAGAAAAGAAAGAATGACACCAACATCGATTTTACATCCAAATATTCGTTCATGTCAACGTCCATCAAGGATGATTGATCCACCATTTCTGACATTTATGGCCCAACTCTTTTTTGTAATTTAGCGACAATATACTGAACACTGTACGCCCTATCCAGAATGGACACCGGCTCTCCATGTTGCAGGGTCTGTGTGTCCATGTGGCCTCTTTAATGTATCATTTGTTATAATTAAACGCTATATATAATACGTTTTTTTTTTTGTTTTTTTTTGTTTTTTTCCTTAAACCAGAATGGCGAGTGCTCTCAGCACAGTCTAGCCTTATCCATCTCACTTTAGCTAACAAGTCATTAATGTACATTATTTTAATTGGTTTTTAAGGACATTACTTTTTTTTTCACGTGATCTTTTTGTCATGTTTTGTGTTTGACAGCCCTGTGAAGGCAGTATTCACATACAGCTGTATGAATATGGGTGGGTTATAACGATGAAAACTACAACTGTCACAAGTGAGGCTATTGAGAAGAAAGAAAAGGGCAGAATTTACAGAACTTGCTCAGGACTAGACAGAAACCACAAGGATGTGATCCTGGGTTTGAAATCAAACTGAAAACCTTTCTTTTAAAAAACCAGTTCCAGGTCTGAAATGTAGCATACTTGGTCTATACAAATTCATGTTGCCATTTCATGCTTTCATTTCAATTGCTGAGAATAGTTAGAACAATACTGTTATCCTTTAAAAATTGAAAGTGATCCTTATAAACTTTGTTTTGTATTTACAAGAAAAAATTTTCATCAATGAAGGAATCTTCCCATTTAATGTTTTAAACAGAGTTGAAGAAGAATTCCATAAGGATCAAGTCTTTCTGCTGGGCACTCGACCTCTGATCGGGTAAGCATCTGCACCCAACTTTGGTAATCTCTCAGTTAAAATCTAGCACATTAAACCCTGATTGTGTTCTTAATAGTAAGTACATGAAGAATTTATTTCCTTTTAGTATCATTTTTCATTATGAGTAAACACATTTTGAATGATCTGGTGAGTTTGTTTTCTATCTCTTCTTATTTCTTTACCTCTTGTTTTTGTTTTTTCTTTTTTTGTTTTTTTTTTTTGTTCTTCACCATGAGGCAGTTTTAATCCAAACCATAGTGGATGTTCTTAGCAATTAACTCCAAAAGTATAAATGACAAAACATTGTATATTTACCTAGCTGCAGGCAGCTTATTTTACTGTGCCACAGTCAAGTTAATCTTCATTCTATCACAAATGTAATAATACCACTTGTCAGAGTGTGAAATGAAGACGTTAAACAGGGTCTCTTCAACCTTTATCAAGGAACCGTGCATCACTATACAAACGTAATGAAAATTTACTTTGGTTTAGAAAAATAAATTCTTTGATGCACGCACTTTTTGTGTGCTCATCTGAGATTTGATAGTATTAGTAAAGACGCACCGATCTTCTAACTGAACAAAAAATGAACAAATAAGTTAAAAAAAACATTCTAGTCTTGGAAGGGTACTAAGCCAGTTGCTATGTGAGGGCAGAATGGGTTAATGCCTGGATTATTCAAGTCTTATTTGAACTCTCCCCCCCCCGCCCCCCCCCCCCACCACTTGTGAGTTGACTTCAACTCTGTGACATCCCCGATATGGCCCTTTGCAGTCAGCCGGGCAATAAACAACATTACCTTACCTTACCCCAGTCCCCCTCCCCAGTCCTCTTTCCCCTCCCCCAAAAAAAAACGCTTGCTCCCAACCTGTCCGTGGCATTGATGTCACACTGGGTGTACAGGAGAGCATCCAGAGCAGCGTGGTTGCGGTCTTGATGGCCCTCAGCAAAGGCGTCTCCTTGGAGGCACTCAGCAGGGCCATGTTGAAACCATTCTTCTCCAGGACCTCGAGCAGCTCGCGACAATGCCCCCCTCTCCTCCTCCTCGTGGGGTAGGGCGTCTAGGACAGTGTGCAGGACGGTGGGGTCGTCCTGTCGGCCTGACTCTGCTCCGCTGTTGTTGAGGATCTTGTGGACAAAGCTCGTCAGTCTGTGCAACTGGTCACGGGACTCGCACTGCTGGAGAAGGATCTCTGCATCCTCCATTGGATGCCGCGCTTATGTACAGGTCTGCTGAAATGGAGCGTTCCATATTTCTCTTCTTGCTCTCCCGATAACGAACTTGCTTCTGTGCAGTCTGTTGTCTGAGTAAAAAAAAAACAAAATGTATGTATTTTTAAGACAAGCTTATAGGTCTGTTGTTTAATTGTCACTATTGCTTCCCACTTTACTAATCCCAGGGTACCTTTAATCCAGACACATGAAACGTCCTTTTACATCTGTGGAACCATAAATAACTTTCCTCATAAAAATTTTTGGTATCGTTCAGAAACGTAATTTATGTCAGCAAATTTTGGTGTCTGTGCATCAAATGTGAAAGAAAGAAGCATTTACGTCATTTGAACCGGAGACTTCTGATGAAGCGTGGGTCTTGGTGGACCCATACATACCCCAAGTGGTAATTGGATACTCTAGAAATTTGAGTATGGGTTCTGGTGGACCGTCATCGTCTGTTCCAGTATAAACTCTTGAGAACTGTTTGATGATGAGTGACAAACCTGCGACATCTGAATAGGCAGAAACACTAAGTGTAAAACACACAGTAAAGCCTTTGTAAAATGTATGAGTACCCTGGAGACCTGTAATATCTGGACTGCATTGTCTTGTCAAAGTTAATAAAAAAAAAAAAAAAAAAGGAAAGAAATTAAGCCATTTCACAGAGTATAACATTCACCCACTGACTTCTGTTCAGACAGTCTGACTCTGTGACAAGATAATGTACTTTTTCAGAGGCATGAAATTAAAGATCGATCTGTCTATAAAGATATCTATCAATAAAAGGTTCCTCTCTTAACATCATACCTAGAACCAGATACTTTCAGGCGACTCGTGCTCACATTAGCCTTCACATTTATATCTTTTTCCTCACTGGCGTCTGTTTTGTCTCCAATAGCTGGGGATGCCACCACTCCCTGTAGCATCCAACTGGGATTGACAAATCCCACAAATATAGGTCTGAGATGGGACTCAAACTATCATTGCTTCCTAGCCCGCAACTATCCCTGGTCTACCTGTTCATGTTTTGTGGATTTCATGTTGAAAAGCATCCAATATGATTCAGGCAATACATGTCATTTACTGTGTATGTGTGTGTGCGTGCGTGCGTGCGCACATGCGTGTGTATGTGTGAGAGAGAGAGACCATTTCATGTTTATATGCACATAGGCATTTCTCTGAGCCGTCGGTGACAATATCAGAACTTGCATTCAGAACATGGCTTGTGCAGCTACTTGTGCATACAAAATCTTTCTTCACATTTTGCAATGTGTTGAAACATGCACAGAAAAACGCTGTCTTTTCCTTCTCTGGTCTGTGTTGCAAGACTACGTCTACTACATCATGTAGGCCATGTGCAGGTCTACCAGTTAACATTGGCTTGATTACAATGAATGTTGACTGATATCAAGGACTGCTCAACATTTTATTTTTGCCATGAAGGCTTCCATGCTACAGTTATTAAGTTGTACAAACTATGGATCTGCTTTCACCCTTGATATAATGCACAATCCAGTGCATGTGCACACAGACAAACACACAATATATACATAGCTCATATGTGTGTGCACACATTTTCACACATACATCAACAGTAGCATGAGAGACTGAGACACAACAGAACACGGCTATGGTTTTATGTACCACAAAGTGTATCTTTTAACGCACAGCATGTGTGTGTAATGTTCATGTGTCTAGCTACCAGATGAGTTGCTCCTCTGTGTGTGTGTGTGTGTGTTAGTGTTAAAAGCACCCATAATCATCAAGTTCATTTAAGTTGGTTCATTTTGTTGTGTGATTATCTTGTATTTTCTACTGTTTAAAGAACCCATTATCATCAGTTAATTTACTCTGTGTGTGTGTGTGTGTGTTTGGTTTGGAAGCGCGCGTGTTACCTAGTTCTCTTGTGTGTGATAGTGCGAGTTCCTCCCCGAGTTTGACAAACGTAGGATACAAACTTCACGATCAACAGACTGCGAGCAACCCTAATACTCGATGCTCAACGAAACTGAAACTACAAGGGAGTCGACATCTTCAGGAGTATGGCAATCACTTAGTAGGCCACTGGTAGCACCTGGCTCAAAGGATGTACACCAAGCTGCAATGAGAGAATGAATGACAGCTACAATCATACTTATTACCTGA
>JADBJO010009377.1:45000-47500 GCA_016801955.1 Conus betulinus
CCCCCTACTCCCCGACGCCCACTATATACCTAAAACCTCTCTTGTCTTTGTAAGGGAGGTGGTCGGTCTTTATTTGTATTCCCTTTCTGTCTTTGACGTGATCAGTCTGTTCGGTTGTCGTTTGTTGTCTCTTTCTAGGTGATCAGTCTCTTGTCATGTCTCTAAAGTATTTTTTTTTGCAGATGAGCAGTCTTGCCTGTTTGTCTGTATTAAAATGATTTTAAGTTTTAAATACTAGAAGGGCTGTTGGGATGGATTTGAAGAATATTTATTCTGAAAAAAAAAAAAATAAAAGAATAACCCGAACCGAGATGTATGGCTTTTGATATTGATGGTTTGCTGGCCCCTAGCAGCAGCTCTTTTGAGAAAAATCTGATATTAACGATTGTTTAAATTAAGAAAAAAAAGATCATTTGCTTTTTGCGATGTTTCAGAACAACGACAACAACAAAGAAAAGAACCAACACACACACAGCAACACACACACACACACACACACACACACACACCACACACACCACACACAACTAAACTACGTAATAGCAAGTAAAAGTACGTCAAATCAAAAGAAAATGGTAAACACGATTCTTAAACGTAGTGTGTACACACACACAGTACGACTGAATACATAAATGATATACACGATAAAGTAGAACGTTGTATAAATATGACACATATAGTACAAATCGTATACGGTTTTAAATATACACCTAGTATGCGATTAGATTAAACATCCATATAACGCTGCTGTTGCCCTTTAAAAGTTAATGATCCCATGGCGACATAGGAGTGGACTTTTGCAAAGGCGCTTCTTAATACATTAGTTTTTCTCTGATTAATGTGAATGGTTGAGTTCACGTTCTCACATAGCGAAAGCTTTTAGGGACAGTGTCTTTCATTCACGGTAGTCTTTGTCATTGTCATTGGATTAAAGAGATGAGTGGGCGGTTGGTCATTGTTGTTATTCGAAACGGTGGTAGTCGTGAAAGGTTGGTCTCCTTTCGTTGTAGTTGTTGATGTTCATTTTGTCTTCTTCTTGGGGTGGGTTAGAAACAAGTTGTCGATCGAAGTCCCAGAGGATGTCAGGACATGGACCAGCATCCTCATGGGGTTGTGTCCCAACCATTGGGTTAGGCGAATCGGCAGTAGTAGTGTAGCGAGGTAAGAAGAAATTCATGCATCCGTAGTTGTTTGGTGTGTGTTGTCTGTAGTCTCGCATGGTGGTCATGGCAACGGTGAGGTTAGGGCGGTGCAGTCACTCAGGGCATGCTGGAGAGAGGCCTGTGAATAGCATGTGGCAGGTCCAGGCCCAGGAGGACACATCTGTGCAATCCGTCATGATCCGTTGGAGGGTTTG
The DNA here is from genome assembly GCA_016801955.1 of Conus betulinus. NCBI lineage: Eukaryota > Metazoa > Mollusca > Gastropoda > Neogastropoda > Conidae > Conus > Conus betulinus. Next base: position 46,358 of record JADBJO010009377.1, read on the forward strand.
AGTCATCGGAGGAATCCCGGGGAAGCGGAGGTTTTGGAGTTTTTTCTGCATGGGGATGAACACCCATCCTCGCTCGGGGCACCTCGGGCCAGTTCAGAGCAGCGTTCCTGATTCCTTCTGTCGCAGGCGGCTTGTCGGGCTTTGCTGGTAACTTCAGCCAGAGATAGTCGTAGGTCTGACTTGGTGGCCAGTTCTTGTGGCGATTTTGGCGGCACAGTCCGCTATGTCATTGCCCTCGGGGATTCCTGTATGGGAGGGCAGCCACACAGGGTAAGGTCTGTCTACTTTACAGATAATTTGGTGAGCCAGGAACAGGATTTCGGCTTGGAGCGCCTGTCGGTTTTCATCCTGGCCGTCGACAAGGTCTGGAATGAGGACTTGGAGTCCGTTAGGGGGTGATCACAGCCTGGGGGAGGTCTTAGCGTCCTTCTCTCTGATGGATCGTTTCATCCGTTTCAGAAGAAATGGGAAATGGAAGGGTCAGGGCTCGGTGGAGGGAGGGAGGAGGGGAGGGGGTGGTGAATGGTGATTGAGGGGGAGGGTGGTTAGTCAGGGGGATGGGTGAGGGATGCGCGGGGTCCGAGAAGAGTAGAAGGGACCTGCAAGCAGCATCTCTCTGTCCTCCCCTGATCTCTCGTGTCCTCCTCCCCCCCCCCACACTCCCCCCCCCTCAATCCCGCCCCCAATCAGTAAGCAGAGAATGATAAGCAGCGCAAGCTTTACCACAACGCGTGCAGCAGGGTAGGTGTGCGTTTGTATATGCTTGAGTGGTGTGTGTGGTGTGTATATGTGATGTGATTTGTGTGGGTGTTGTTGTTTGTTACTGGGTAGGGAAGTAGTGTGGTGTGGGTGTTGTGTTGTGTTGTGTGTGTAGTGGTTGTGTGGTTTGTGAGTGCTGGAGTGTTGTGTTTGCTGGTGCGGGTGGATGGTATTTTGAGAGAGTAGTAACTAGCAGAGTGTGGGTATTAAGGTGGCATGACAGCAGGGTTGGTTTTTGTTTGTGTTGTTTGTTTTTCATCATGTTTTATTTGGTTTTCTGTATGGCCATGGCTGGAGAGTGAGTGTGTGCTTAAGTCGTTGGTCTTGCAGACAGCAAACAAGCAAAATTGAACATCATAGTAGGTCCTCATCTGACTTCTTCAG
>JADBJO010009377.1:52500-57036 GCA_016801955.1 Conus betulinus
ATCAGAAATATACAATGAATGAAAACAATGAAACAATTAACAACCATTAATCAATATTTTGACGGACAATGGACAACATATCAGGCATGGCAATAAAGACATTTGAGAGGGAGAGAGAGAGAGAGAGAGAGAGAGAGAGGAGAGAGGAGGGGGGGGGGGGGGGGAGGGACAGGAGAGACAGATAGGCAGATAGCATTGACAAAGAAGCATTGACAGACAAAGACATCAGAGAGAGACAGAGAGAGTCGGAGAGAGAGAGAGAGAGAGAGAGAGAGACAGAGAGAGAGAGAGAGAGAGAGAGAGGGAGAGAGAGAGAGAGAGAGAGAGAGAGAGAGAGAGAGAGAGAGAGAGAGAGAGAGAGAGAGAGAGAGAGAATCTGCAACAATATAAATAATCATAAATTACTTTATGATTTGTCATCAAATATTTTTCAGTGCTTTTTTAAACAGTAGTTTAGAAGGACATGTTTTTAAAGAAGAAGATAAATTGTTCCATGCCGTTCCTCCAGATATATGAAGCTAGATTTGTAAAGATTGTTACGGGGTCTAGGAAACGAAAGTTTGTGAACATGTCTATTTTCATTATTTGCAAAGTTTCGGATAATTTTTCTTTGGAGCTATTCCCTTAACTACTACTTTATACATGCATAAACATTTATTAAAAAAGAGAGTCTCTCTTTGAATGGAAGAATATCTAAACTTTTTATAGTCATCACCTGTCAAGGAATTAGATTTTAATTGCACCAACTTTATAGCTCTCTTATGTAAACGATTGATTTGTTTCAAATTTGTTTCACTAGAATTATCCCATAACGTAGACGCATAATCAATGAGAGATAAAATATGTGCATGAAAAAAAAAATTTCCTTGACTGGAGATTCAAAAATGTTTTATTTTTGATAATTGATAAATCCTTTTTGAAAGACGTTTTCCAAGGTCAGTAATATGGTCGTACCACGTTAAATCATTATCAATGATAGCCCCTAGTACTTTATGAGATGTTACCTCCTCAATCCTTTGGTCATTGACATATAGCGCTGTGAACGGGGACCTCATTTTTCTGCCTTTTTTGCCGTGTAGTCACATACATACATTTCGTTTTATTTGCATTCAGGGACATGTGGTTCATTTCTGTCCATTTAATCAATCTGTCGATGTTGTTCTGAAGGTTATTTTACTAGAATCATAGGATTATCACTGCTAAAACTGTAATGAAGTGTCATCAGCAAACATTTCACAATCACAGTCTATGTATAAAGGCAAATCATTTATGTAAATAGAGAATAGGAGAGGTCCTAATACTGATCCCTGTGGAACACCAAATTCCAAATTGAGTAATTCTGACCGTCTGCTACAAATTTCAACAAGTTGTTGACGATCAGTAAGAAAAGATCTAATGAAGTCTATGGCCTGGTTCGATAGCTTATAGTGTGCAAGTTTTTTCATGAGAAGGGAATGGTTTATAACATCAAAGGCTTTAGCAAAGTCGACAAAAAAGGATTCCAGTAAATTCGTTATTATTTATATTTGACAGGCAATAATCAGTAAGCTGTATAAGAGACGTATGGCAGGAGTGATTTTCTCTAAAGCCTGACTGATTTTCATGAATCAAATCATAATGCTTAAAGTGAGAATATAATTGTCTTTGAATATGTCTTTCAAGTGGTTTTGACAAAATGGGTAATATTGAGATAGGTCTATAGTTTAGACGGATTGGTGGAATCACCATTTTTGTACAAAGTATGACTTTGGCTTGTTTGAATATAAGAGGAAATTGGTTTTTTATCAATGCACAAGTTGTAAATATAGGTGAGTGTATCAGCGATAGCAGATGAGGCAAATTTTCAGTATCCTTCCATCAATTCCATCTAAACCTCTTGTTCCAGATTGTTTTAGACACATTAGCCCATAACACACTTCATTTACTGAAATTGACGGTATAGTGAAAGTTGAGGAGATGTTTTTTAGAACAGCAATATTGCTTTAGTTCACGTAAATCATTTTTGATTTGTATTATCATTTACTATTATGTCCTTAGCAACATTTGCAAAATGAAAGTTCAAATCTCCCGGTGAAATATCCTTTATTGGATTCTTAACTTTGGAGTTCGATTTACCATTAGTTAAAAGATTAATAGCCTTCCAGATCGATTTTGAATTCTGAGAAGAGAATAACAAATCTTGAAAATATTTTTTTTTCGCTTTTCGTTTCATGGAATTCACTTTGTTTCTTTTTGTTTTCTAAATTTTTCTTTGTCCTTTGACTTGAGTAAATGATCTCTTTTATGTATATCATTGTCTATTCCTTCGTCAAACCACGGGGGTTTCATAGTATGTTTTACTCGTTTTCTAACAAAGGGAGCATGTTTCTCATATATGAACTGAAAATGTATACCCAGTAATTGACTGCTTCATCAGGGTTTTATCTGGTAAACATAATCTAAGCCCGAGGAAAGTAAATCATCAAAGAAATGCATTTTTTGTCAAAATGTGTGTGAAAGATCTGTAAAAGATTTCCTTATGTCCCAGCTTAGGAATTTTTTACACCTTTCTTCATCCATGTAAAACAAACAGATGAATGATCACTGCATCCGATTTGAACAACATACATACTTCCACAATATTTGCTCTTGAGGTGACGTAAACATGATCAATTAAGGTTTCCGAGTGTTCAGTAATGCGTGTTGGTCGATCGATGATTTGTTCTAATCCATACATTTGAATAACTGCGACTCCATTTTGTTCCTGGTATTGTCAAATCAATATTAAAGTCACCCAAAACACAATCAATTCTTTGGATGCTAAGATAGCAGAATCCATCATCAAATTAAACTTATCATACCAGTCAGTTGTTTCGGCTGGGTTTCTGTATAGAAATCCTATAATAATCGGTTTACAATGTTTAAGACTTATTTCTATCCAACAACAGATTCAATGCCATAATTCTCTAAATGTGACAGTCTTTAAATCTTACTGAATTTGCACAATATAAAAGTAATCCTGTTGATTTTGGTGCAAATGGATCAAGTCGGATTGTGTCATAATTCGGCATGTACATATCGGAATCTGGTATCATATCCCGTTAATCTGGATTCAGCTATGCAAAAAAAAAAACATGAAAGTTATTCCCATTGTTGTGTAAAATTGTAGCAATATCATCGGTCTTATTTTCTGGCACTGTTAATATTTAGATATCCAACACGAAGCCCCTCATGTGAGGGCCATGTATTTAACGTAGAAGTCATCATATTACCACTTTAACATTCATTATACAAACCACAGGCCTATGCACAAAGTACTTCTTATTACAAAGTGATGGGTAGTTAAAATATACACAATATAGCCACAAACGGTAAACTGTTGAATGAAAAACCAAGACAGATTATGTCTATTAACTTTTATCAATATGAGACAAATTAACAACGTACATCAAGGAAAATAACATGAAACGTTTTTATCAAGAACACACTGTTAACAGGGTTGTAGGCTACAAAATCAATCTTTACGGCCCCAAAAAGAACGAAAAAGCAAAGACTGAGGAAAATGGTTAGATCGAAAAAAATGCGAATAAACAAGGAGACAAGAATGACATATGCATACAATCAGAATCAAGTATTAATTATTTTGTAATAAGACAGTGCAGTGACTTCCATCAAAGCCGGCAAGGTGCACACACACACAACACTCGGGTAATAGCACACACACACACACACACACACAACACACACACACACCACACACACACACATACACCAACGCGCGCGCGCGCGCGCTCGCACACACACACACACACACACACACACACACACACACACACACACACACACACACACACACACACACACTCAACTAGGCAAGGTGGCGCGGTTGCATTTGTTGACTGTTCATGTATGCCATCAAATTGAACAGAAATTGATTATATGGAATAGTGAGTGGTGTTTGTGTCATAGGCACATTATTATGATTGCACGAGGTCATAAAACCCTCCATTGGGAACCGGGAGAGCAACAGGGTTCATTGCCTGACTAGGGGGGATAGGCGGCGGAACATGAATTGCCTGACCGCTGTTATACAGGGAAGAGGGGGAAAGGAGGGTCGAAGGTCGGGGGGCACGATCAGACGCGCTTGAAGTTTTGTTGTGGCAGTGGGTTGGTCTCTATGAAAAAGAGTGGATAATGATTCATGGACTCTATTGGCGGATAATCGGCAGATGGTGCATTGCTTTGCTGGCTGTAAACCGGGGAACTGTTCTGTTGATTCTGAGAGGAATACATGTTATTTACAGAACGGTTGGAGTGGTGTAGTTGAACTGAGAATGCACAGGTACTTTCCGTCTGAAATTAAATCACGTGTTGGAGAGCGAAAGAAAGATCTGCTTGAAATTAACTGCCAGTTTGGCTGTACCTGCTTCGCCGGGGTGAATAAGATTTCTGTTACAGGACAAGTTTAGGTTTTCCTGCAGTGGTTGTGAATGTCGTGTAGTTGTCACAATAACGTCAGCTTTCATCATTTCACAAGCTGTTTGCATATTGAGATTT
>JADBJO010009377.1:59787-69787 GCA_016801955.1 Conus betulinus
ACACACACCGGTATGTAATGTGGAGATTCAGGTGTTATCTACGTGTATTCCTCAAGTCTTTTTTTTCAGCTATAGGGAACAGCCTCGGAACAGCCTCACGGGGAGCAGGTCAGCTATAGGGAACAGCCTCACGGGGAGCAGATCAGCTATAGGAACAGCCTCACGGGAGCAGATCAGCTATAGGGAACAGCCTCACGGGGAGCAGATCAGCTATAGGGAACAGCCTCACGGGGAGCAGATCAGCTATAGGGAACAGCCTCACGGGGAGCAGATCAGCTATAGGGAACAGCCTCACGGGGAGCAGATCAGCTATAGGGAACAGCCTCACGGGGAGCAGATCAGCTATAGGGAACAGCCTCACGGGGAGCAGATCAGCTATAGGGAACAGCCTCACGGGAGCAGATCAGCTATAGGGAACAGCCTCACGGGGAGCAGATCAGCTATAGGGAACAGCCTCACGGGGAGCAGATCAGCTATAGCGAACAGCCTCACGGGGAGCAGATCAGCTATAGGGAACAGCCTCACGGGGAGCAGATCAGCTATAGGGAACAGCCTCACGGGGAGCAGATCAGCTATAAGGAACAGCCTCACGGGGGAGATCAGCTATCACTATAAGGAACAGCCTCACGGGGAGCAGATCAGCAACGGGGAGTAGATCAGGTATAAGGAATAGCCTCACGGGGAGCAGATCAGCTATAGGGAACAGCCTCATGGGGAGTAGGTCAGCTATAAGGAATAGCCTCACGGGGAGCAGGTCAGCTATAGCGAACAGCCTCATGGGGAACAGGTCAGCTATAAGGCATAGCCTCACGGGGAGCAGATCAGCTATAGCGAACAGCCTCATGGGGAGCAGATCAGCTATAAGGAATAGCCTCATGGGGAGCAGATCAGCTATAGGGAACAGCCTCACGGGGAGCAGATCAGCTTTATAAGGAATAGCCTCATGGGGAGCAGATCAGCTATAGGGAACAGCCTCATGGGGAGTAGATCAGCTATAGGGAACAGCCTCATGGGGAGTAGATCAGCTATAAGGAATAGCCTCATGGGGAGTAGATCAGCTATAAGGAATAGCCTCACGGGGAGCAGATCAGCTATAAGGAATAGCCTCATGGGGAGTAGATCAGCTATAGGGAACAGCCTCATGGGGAGTAGATCAGCTATAGGGAACAGCCTCATGGGGAGTAGATCAGCTATAGGGAACAGCCTCATGGGGAGCAGATCAGCTATAAGGAATAGCCTCATGGGGAGCAGGTCAGCTATAGGGAACAGCCTCACGGGGAGCAGGTCAGCTATAAGGAATAGCCTCATGGGGAGCAGATCAGCTATAGGGAACAGCCTCATGGGGAGTAGATCAGCTATAGGGAACAGCCTCATGGGGAGTAGATCAGCTATAGGGAACAGCCTCATGGGGAGTAGATCAGCTATAGGGAACAGCCTCATGGGGAGTAGATCAGCTATAAGGAATAGCCTCATGGGGAGTAGATCAGCTATAAGGAAATAGCCTCACGGGGAGCAGGTCAGCTATAGGGAACAGCCTCACGGGGAGCAGGTCAGCTATAAGGAATAGCCTCATGGGGAGCAGATCAGCTATAAGGAATAGCCTCATGGGGAGTAGATCAGCTATAGGGAACAGCCTCATGGGGAGTAGATCAGCTATAGGGAACAGCCTCATGGGGAGTAGATCAGCTATAGGGAACAGCCTCATGGGGAGTAGATCAGCTATAGGGAACAGCCTCATGGGGAGTAGATCAGCTATAGGGAACAGCCTCATGGGGAGCAGCAGATCAGCTATAAGGAATAGCCTCACGGGGAGAGCAGATCAGCTATAAGGAATAGCCTCACGGGGAGCAGATCAGCTATAAGGAATAGCCTCACGGGGAGCAGATCAGCTATAGGGAACAGCCTCACGGGGAGCAGATCAGCTATAGGGAACAGCCTCACGGGGAGCAGATCAGCTATAGGGAACAGCCTCACGGGGAGCAGGTCAGCTATAGTTAACAGCCTCATGGGGAGCAGATCAGCTATAGGGAACAGCCTCATGGGGAGCAGATCAGCTATAGGGAACAGCCTCACGGGGAGCAGATCAGCTGTAAGTGAATAGCCTCACGGTGAGCAGATCAGCTATAAGGAATAGCCTCACGGGGAGCAGATCAGCTATAGGGCATAGCCTCACGGGGAGCAGATTAGCTATAAGGAATAGCCTCACGGGGGCAGATCAGCTATAAGGAATAGCCTCACGGGGAACAGATCAGCTATAAGGAATAGCCTCACGGGGAGCAGATCAGCTATAAGGAATAGCCTCACGGGGAGTAGATAAGCTATAAGGAATAGCCTCATGGGGAGCAGATCAGCTATAAGGAATAGCCTCATGGGGAGTAGATCAGCTATAAGGAATAGCCTCACGGGGAGCAGGTCAGCTATAAGGAATAGCCTCATGGGGAGCAGGTCAGCTATAGGGAGCAGATCAGCTATAAGGAATAGCCTCATGGGGAGCAGATCAGCTATAGGGAACAGCCTCACGGGGAGCAGATCAGCTATAGGGAACAGCCTCACGGGGAGCAGATCAGCTATAGGGAACAGCCCTCACGGGGAGCAGATCAGCTATAGGGAACAGCCTCACGGGGAGCAGATCAGCTATAGGGAATAGCCTCACGGGGAGCAGATCAGCTATAGGGAACAGCCTCATGGGGAGCAGATCAGCTATAGGGAACAGCCTCACGGGGAGCAGATCAGCTATAAGGAATAGCCTCACGGGGAGCAGATCAGCTATAAGGAATAGCCTCATGGGGAGCAGGTCAGCTATAGGGAACAGCCTCATGGGGAGCAGGTCAGCTATAAGGAATAGCCTCATGGGGAGCAGATCAGCTATAGGAACAGCCTCACGGGGAGCAGATCAGCTATAGGGAACAGCCTCATGGGGAGCAGGTCAGCTATAAGGAACAGCCTCACGGGGAGCAGGTCAGCTATAGGGAATAGCCTCACGGGGAGCAGGTCAGCTATAAGGAATAGCCTCACGGGGAGCAGATCAGCTATAAGGAATAGCCTCATGGGGAGCAGATCAGCTATAAGGAATAGCCTCACGGGGAGCAGATCAGCTATAGGGCATAGCCTCACGGGGAGCAGATCAGCTATAAGGAATAGCCTCACGGGGAGCAGATCAGCTATAAGGAATAGCCTCACGGTGAGCAGATCAGCTATAAGGAATAGCCTCATGGGGAGTAGATCAGCTATAAGGAATAGCCTCACGGGGAGCAGATCAGCTATAAGGAATAGCCTCACGGGGAGCAGATCAGCTATAGGGCATAGCCTCACGGGGAGCAGATCAGCTATAAGGAATAGCCTCACGGGGAGCAGATCAGCTATAAGGAATAGCCTCACGGGGAGTAGATCAGGTATAAGGAATAGCCTCACGGGGAGCAGATCAGCTATAGGGAACAGCCTCATGGGGAGTAGATCAGCTATAAGGAATAGCCTCACGGGGAGCAGGTCAGCTATAGGGAACAGCCTCATGGGGAGCAGGTCAGCTATAAGGCATATCCTCACGGGGAGCAGATCAGCTATAGGGAACAGCCCTCATGGGAGCAGATCAGCTATAGGAATAGCCTCATGGGGAGCAGGTCAGCTATAGGGAACAGCCTCACGGGGAGCAGATCAGCTATAAGGAATAGCCTCATGGGGAGCAGATCAGCTATAGGGAACAGCCTCATGGGGAGTAGATCAGCTATAAGGAATAGCCTCATGGGTAGTAAATCAGCTATATGGAATAGCCTCATGGGGAGCAGATCAGCTATAGGGAACAGCCTCATGGGGAGTAGATCAGCTATAAGGAATAGCCTCATGGGTAGTAAATCAGCTATAAGGAATAGCCTCACGGGGAGCAGATCAGCTATAAGGAATAGCCTCATGGGGAGTAGATCAGCTATAGGGAACAGCCTCATGGGGAGTAGATCAGCTATAGGGAACAGCCTCATGGGGAGTAGATCAGCTATAGGGAACAGCCTCATGGGGAGCAGATCAGCTATAAGGAATAGCCTCATGGTGAGCAGGTCAGCTATAGGGAACAGCCTCATGGGGAGTAGATCAGCTATAAGGAATAGCCTCATGGGGAGTAGATCAGCTATAAGGAATAGCCTCACGGGGAGCAGGTCAGCTATAGGGAACAGCCTCACGGGGAGCAGATCAGCTATAAGGAATAGCCTCATGGGGAGCAGATCAGCTATAAGGAATAGCCTCACGGGGAGTAGATCAGCTATAGGGAACAGCCTCATGGGGAGTAGATCAGCTATAGGGAACAGCCTCATGGGGAGTAGATCAGCTATAGGGAACACAGCCTCATGGGGAGTAGATCAGCTATAGGGAACAGCCTCATGGGGAGTAGATCAGCTATAGGGAACAGCCTCATGGGGAGCAGATCAGCTATAAGGAATAGCCTCACGGGGAGCAGATCAGCTATAAGGAATAGCCTCACGGGGAGCAGATCAGCTATAAGGAATAGCCTCACGGGGAGCAGATCAGCTATGGGGAACAGCCTCACGGGGAGCAGATCAGCTATAGGGAACAGCCTCACGGGGAGCAGATCAGCTATAGGGAACAGCCCTCACGGGGAGCAGGTCAGCTATAGGGAACAGCCTCACGGGGAGCAGGTCAGCTATAGGGAACAGCCTCATGGGGAGCAGATCAGCTATAGGGAACAGCCTCACGAGGAGCAGATCAGCTATAAGGAATAGCCTCACGGGGAGCAGATCAGCTATAAGGAATAGCCTCACGGGGAGCAGATCAGCTATAGGGCATAACCTCACGGGGAGCAGATCAGCTATAAGGAATAGCCTCACGGGGAGCAGATCAGGTATAAGGAATAGCCTCACGGGGAGCAGATCAGCTATAAGGAATAGCCTCACGGGGAGCAGATCAGCTATAAGGAATAGCCCTCATGGGGAGTAGATCAGCTATAAGGAATAGCCTCATGGGGAGCAGGTCAGCTATAAGGAATAGCCTCATGGGGAGTAGATCAGCTATAAGGAATAGCCTCACGGGGAGCAGGTCAGCTATAGGGAACAGCCTCATGGGGAGTAGATCAGCTATAAGGAACAGCCTCACGGGGAGCAGGTCAGCTATAGGGAACACCCTCACGGGGAGCAGATCAGCTATAGGGAACAGCCTCACAGGGAGCAGATCAGCTATAGGGAACAGCCTCATGGGGAGCAGGTCAGCTATAGGGAACAGCCTCACGGGAGCAGATCAGCTATAAGGATAGCCTCATGGGGAGCAGATCAGCTATAGGGAACAGCCTCATGGGGAGCAGATCAGCTATAGGGGAACAGCCTCACGGGGAGCAGATCAGCTATAGGGAACAGCCTCACGGGGAGCAGATCAGCTATAGGGAACAGCCTCACGGGGAGCAGATCAGCTATAGGGAACAGCCTCACGGGGAGCAGATCAGCTATAGGGAACAGCCTCACGGGGAGCAGATCAGCTATAGGGAACAGCCTCACGGGGAGCAGATCAGCTATAGGGAACAGCCTCACGGGGAGCAGATCAGCTATAGGGAACAGCCTCACGGGGAGCAGGTCAGCTATAGGGAACAGCCTCACGGGGAGCAGGTCAGCTATAAGGAATAGCCTCACGGGGAGCAGGTCAGCTATAAGGAATAGCCTCACGGGGAGCAGGTCAGCTATAAGGAATAGCCTCATGGGGAGCAGATCAGCTATAGGGAACAGCCTCATGGGGAGCAGATCAGCTATAAGGAATAGCCTCTTGGGGAGCAGATCAGCTATAGGGAACAGCCTCACGGGGAGCAGATCAGCTATAGGGAACAGCCTCATGGGGAGCAGATCAGCTATAAGGAACATCCTCACGGGGAGCAGGTCAGCTATAGGGAATAGCCTCACGGGGAGCAGATCAGCTATAGGGAATAGCCTCATGGGGAGCAGATCAGCTATAGGGAAACAGCCTCACGTGGAGCAGATCAGCTATAAGGAACAGCCTCATGGGAGCAGATCAGCTATAAGGAATAGCCTCATGGGGAGCAGGTCAGCTATAAGAACAGCCTCATGGGGAACAGATCAGCTATAGGGAACAGGCTCATGGGGAGCAGGTCAGCTATAAGTAACAGCCTCATGGGGAGCAGATCAGCTATAGGGAACAGCCTCATGGGGAGCAGGTCAGCTATAAGGAATAGCCTCACGGGGAGCAGATCAGCTATAAGGAATAGCCTCACGGGGAGCAGGTCAGCTATAGGGAACAGCCTCATGGGGAGCAGATCAGCTATAAGGAATAGCCTCACGGGGAGCAGATCAGCTATAAGGAACAGCCTCATGGGGAGCAGATCAGCTATAAGGAATAGCCTCACGGGGAGCAGATCAGCTATAGGGAATAGCCTCACGGGGAGCAGATCAGCTATAGGGAATAGCCTCATGGGGAGCAGGTCAGCTATAAGGAATAGCCTCATGGGGAGCAGATCAGCTATAAGGAACAGCCTCATGGGGAGCAGGTCAGCTATAGGGAACAGCCTCATGGGGAGCAGATCAGCTATAAGGAATAGCCTCACGGGGAGCAGATCAGCTATAAGGAACAGCCTCATGGGGAGCAGATCAGCTTACGAGACGATAAATAATCTACCCCTTCACCCTTTTTCTTTATTTCAATTAGATTATAAATATTTCTTATCACTGTCCTTGTGTTGTTGTTGTTTTGCTGTTGTTGTTGTTGTTGCTGCTGCTGCTGCTGCTGCTGCTGTTGCTGCTGCTGCTGCTGCTGCTGCTGCTGCTGTTGCTGCTGCTGCTGCTGCTGCTGCTGTTGTAGTCGTCGTCGCTCTTCGATTTAAACACGGTTTCGGCAGAAAGTGTTGGCCTATTTGGAGATGTGTAATATAATGAAGAGGTCTGATGTATCCCAGCTTAGGTACATCAGGGCTATCTGATTTTCCTACATAACTGTCGTGAATCCAATCTACTATCATTACAGTTGCTGTTACTCATTTTGTGGTTGTCTGATCAGGGCTACATTGTTTCCTTGCATCATCGTGTATCAAGTTCGTTATTACAATTACTTCTATTCATTTCTTAACGTCTTTCTTTCTTCTTTTTTTTTTTTTTCTTCCTTCCTCCCTTCCTTCCTTCCTTCCTTCCCTCTTTCTTTCTCACTTTTTTTTTTCTTTCACAAACAGTATGAAACATTAGCACATTAACAATACCATACGCTCTGTATGAAACGCCAACTTACAAATGTCCGCAAAAGAGAATGCCCATAAATAACAGAACATACTGGCATGCATGATGGGCACGACTGACTCGAAGAAGGCGGGAACACGGGAATAAAGAGCACAGTATAAAGGGCGGCAGAACACACAGAACGGGAGACACACTGGTGAAGCACTACATAACAGGGCAGTATCTTGCGCGTACGTTCTTGCGCGTCTGCCAGGCCTGAGAAATACAGACACCTGCAGTGCATATCTCGAAATGAGAGCAACGCTTCCAGAGACCCATCCAGTGAGTGCCGAACACTTGACTGTGTTGTTCAGTACTTCCCATGGGAAACTGTCATGGAGCAAAACGCCCACGAAGAAAAGAAATGGCTCAAATGAGAATTGAATCCACGATCGCCCAACCCGTAGTCCGCAGCTCTAACCACGGTGCCACGGCAGTTTGTGGCATAACCTTTTTTTTTTTTTTTTTGCCATGGGTTTGAGAGCTCTCTCTCTCTCTCTCTCTCTCTCTCTCTCTCTCTCTCTCTCTCTCTCTCTCTCTCTCTCTCCTCCTCTCTCCCCCCATCTCTCTCTCTCACTCTCTCTCTCCCTGTCTCTCTCTCTCTCTCTCTCCCTCTCCTCCCTCCCCCCCCCCCCTCTCTCTCTCTCTCTCTCTCTCTCTCTCTCAAACTAAATTCTAAGCATAATGACAGGTCTACTTTGTTCTCACACAGGCAAACCCCAAAACTGCACGGCGATTGGAATTATTCCTCTATTTGCACATAATGACAGGTCTACTTTGTTCTGCTCAGGCAAACCCCGTATCGCACACCCACTGGAACCATTTATCTTTTTTTCCGCGGAGTCCCTACATCTGTGCGCCTTGACGTGATTGCTTACCCTGTGCCCCATCGCATCACCTTCACCTCTCTGGGGCCCGCGAGTCTGGAGGAGAGGGAGGAGGAAGAGGAGGACCGGGATATCGTGCTGATGGGACAGTGTGTGCCGGGAAAGGAAGTCTACCTGGCCCTCCTGTACATTGACTGTGACGGACATGACGTCAGCGGCCCAGGGGAACTTTGACGTCACATCTCGAACTCTGCAGGATCCCGCAGATTTACCTTGCATGTGATCTACGATGGTATGCCGTCATCCACAATGAAGAACACAATCATGTTGATGGTTATGGTCATAATGTCAAGATAATGATGATGATGATGATGATGATGATGGTGGTGGTGGTGGTGGTGGTGATGATGATGATGATGATGATGATGATGATGATGATGATGAATGACAGTGGCTATGAAATTGACGATGATGACAACAATAGCGACGACGATGATGATGATGGTGATGATCATGATCATGATGATAATGATGAAATTGTTATTACTGTTGACGTGGTGGGACAAGTGAGAGAACAGTGGAGGAGCAGAAGATGTGGGGGAGGTGTGTGTGTGTGTGTGTGTGTGTGTGTGTGTGTGTGTGTGTGTGTGTGTGTGTGTGTGTGCATGTGTGTGTGTGTGTGTGTGTGTGTGTGTGTGTGTGTGTGTGTGTGTGTGTGTGCATGTGTGTATATGTGTGTGTGCGTGCGTGCGTGCGTGCGCGTGCGTGCGTGTGTGTGTGTGTGTGTGTGTGTGTGTGTGTGTGTGTGTGTGTGTGAGTAATAATCGATATGTTGTCCGTTGCCAGAGAACTTTCGGACCACGCCCAACCTTGAAATCAGTGGTGCCAACACCCTGGAACCTGTGGAAGAGGAGGACGGGTCGGGCGCCCCACCACCATTCATGACGACCTGGATGGTGGTGCTGATGGGGGTAGGGGCAGCGCTGCTGCTGCTGCTGATTGCTGTCACTCTCGTCATTTGCAGACGAAAGAGTGGCGTCAAAAAGTGAGTCGGATGATATGGGAGATTGTTAGTGTCAATGGTCGAGGTAGCTGATATGGGAGATGGGGAGAATGTCAACGGTTGAGGTGGGTGATATGGGCGAATGCTAGTATCAATAGTAGAGAGGGATGTGCCAATATATATGTCGAATGTTTTCTTGTTCTCTCTCACAAAAAGACACATTTTTTCTGAATCTTCATTGCCCATGTTGTTCAAAAACAATATTGGTTGCCAGTATCCTATCATTAATTTTAACCAGAAACCATCTCAAGCTAATATCTTTTATCTGTCGGTTTTAGCCGGTTAACATCCTTCGGCAATCTTTCAGTCCATTTATAGCACACACACACACAAAAATGGCATAGCATGTCTTGATTCGGTAAATCTTAATAAAGTGAGGCTCCTCTTGAAACTGGACATATCACAGACATTAATTTGCTTGACTCGCCTTCTTTTAAACATCTTATTTCTACCCCCCCACTTCAAGATGATGATGACAATGATGATGATGATGATGATGATGATGATGATGATGATGATGATGATGATGATGATGATGACGATGATGATAATGAGTATGATTTGTTGCTATCATTATTGCCTTACTACGATAAGTATGCTTTTTGCGTTTCTTATTCCTTATTTGTAGTTTGTTTCTTAGGTTTTGAAATAAAATATGACTAAACACACACACACACACACACACACACACACACACACACACACACACACACAACACACACACAACACACACACACACACACACACACACACACACACACACACACACACACACACACACACACACACACACACTTGTCAAATACTTTGACAAGTTAGCAAAGGATAATTTTGTTGACAAGTTGAAGACCTCAGATATACAATATTCACATAATTGTGTAAAAGTTAGTGATACACTGCAT
>JADBJO010009377.1:74787-79787 GCA_016801955.1 Conus betulinus
CTACACTGAGGCCATTTCAGAAGGCCCAAGTTCCTCCCACGTGTACGCTGAAGTCATGGACTGTCACAGTTCCTATGGCAACGACTCCGGTGAGTTGCGTTAGTCAAGTCAATTCAAGTCAAGAACTCTTTATTATCACCAAAGATGGATTAACAGTGGCCATAAAAACATGGCTATGGATCTACATTTATCAACTCACAAATCAGACATACCCATCCATCCCCACCCATCCATCCACCCACCCACTCTCACACACAAAGTACTATAACACACACATGTGTACAATAAGCTTTCTGGACCGGATCATTGAAACTTCAGTTTTGATTCAGGAGTTTGGCGGAATCGGTAACAAAACTGATTTTAATTCTATTTGTTTTGAATTTTGGAATGTGGAATCTTCGTCCAGATGGTACAGGCATTGTAGTTTATTTTGAAAGAACATGAGAACTGTGGGCAGCAATGTTCACAGCTTTTTGTGTGACACGACATTCATACAGTTTATCTAACTGTTCTTGTTTTTTGCCAATAATCTTTCCACATGTATTCACCATTCTGTTTAAAAAGGTTTTGTTTTTTTTAAGCTAAGATTTCCAAACCAGCCAAGGGCAGCACTGACTATACGAAACAACGATAAAACATATTCAAGATGTCCTTTTCAACAGCAACAGACGAAGTTTCCGAAGACAGCATATTCAAAATTGGCATTTTTTTTTTTTTTTGTAGACAAATTGAGTATTTGCATTAAAATTCAGGTTATCATCTAAAATAGTACCGAAATAACTATATTCACTTACACGTTGCACTGTGTGGTGTTTTCGATATGCAAGTTAGATTGAGCAGAACGGGAGAGGGCTGGAGGTACTCGCTCTCTTCGTCTCATTTTCCATGCATTCGCCGTGGTGATGCACGCGCCGCTCAGTCAGTCTCCGAGAGGCAGCACTTTATGAGGAGCATTTAACAACTGGTCGTGATCAGTTCATCAGAAGAGAGGGTTTCTTTTTTTGTTTTTTTGTTTGTTTGTTTGTTTGTTTTTGCTGTCCCATTTTCTGTGCCACCTTAATGCATCCACGCCGCTCATTCCGACACCCCGTGCACAGCCACAACCCGGTCAGTCTCGCTCCAGTCCCGGTATCGGCAATCCACAAGGAGCAGTCAATGTCAAGTCGTCAAGAGGCAACCCACCGGAAGAGACACTGCACTGCTGCCGAGTCACTTTGGTGGTGTTCAGTGGCGCCTATTCTGATCTAACATACGCAGGACACCACCTACTAAACCCCTACTTACGACAATAATTGCTTAGTCGCGGAGCCGGCGTGAGTGAGCTCTCCCTCCCGAGGGCGCCACCAGCGACAACCCCATGGACTCGCCGATACCGGTGGCCCCAACAGAATCAACCAAGGCCACAGTCGTGGAGAGGACATCGAAACTGAGGTCACCATGAAAGCCGGTCGGGACAGAAAAATCCCAGATGACTATGATAGGAATCGAACCCACGACCTCCCAGCCGGGAGTCCGCTAAGCTAACCACTTCGCCACGGCGGCTGGTCCAGAGGAGGCGAGTCACTTCCATGAAATCACCACCAGGCAAGAACAAGAACTAGTTGTCTTTGTGTAGACAGGAACCCCATAGTCTTTTGTTGTCCGTATTCACTGATTGTCTTTTGTTGTCTGTATTCACTGATAATCTTTTGTTGTCTGTATTCACTGATAGTCTTTTGTTGTCAGCATTCACAGATAGTCCTTTGTTGTGTGTATTCACTGATGGTCTTTTGTTGTCTGTATTCACTGATAATCTTTTGTTGTCTGTATTCACTGATAGTCTTTTGTTGTCAGCATTCACGGATAGTCCTTTGTTGTCGGTATTCACTGATAATCTTTTGCTGTCTGTAGTCACTGATAGTCCTTTGTTGTCTGTCTTCACTGATAGTCTTTTGTTGTCTGTAGTCACTGACAGTCTCTTGTTGTCTATATTCACTGATAGTCTTTTGATGTCTGTAGTCACTGATATTCTTTTGTTATCTGTAGTCACTGATAGCCTCTTGTTGTCTGTCTTCAGTGATAGTCTTTTGATGTCTGTAGTCACTGATATTCTCTTGTTGTCTGTCTTCACTGATAGCCTTTTGATGTCTGTAGTCACTGATATTCTCTTGTTGTCTGTCTTCACTTATAGTCTGTTGTTGTCTGTAGTCACTAATAGTCTTTTGTCGTCTGTATTCAGTGATAGTCTCTTGTTGTCTGCATTCACTGATCATCTTTTGTTGTCTGTATTCACTGATAGTCTTTTGTTGTCTGTATACACTGTGTTGAATTTGAAAGTCTTTTGTCATGAGTATTCACTGTGCTGAATTTGAAAGTGGTCAGTAGAGAGCTGTGAATCCTAACAGCACAGTGTCTGCATTATAAAGAATGACTGGGATGTTCATCGGTTCAGTTCGCCCTGGCTTAAGGCTATGTCAGGCCAACTGACAAATGCTAGAGCACCGAGGCTCAAGATGTTGTTATGCTCTGCATAGTTACACAGGTATTGTCTTCAGTCGTGACAAGATCCTAGTAAAACACCATCAGTCTCCCAAATCCCTCGAAGTCGGAATGTGGCTGCCCACGTTGTGGGGTAATCAAAAATGGTCACACACATAATGTTCTCATCCCTAGCTGATGCATTTGTACCATAGTGTTCAAGTACTTCGGCTGTTCGGGTGATCCCTGCAGTCTTTTAGCTAGGGTACGGCAACACCACCACCAACAACTTAATCACCACCCGTGTTATATACCTGTCCATGATGATGATGATGATGTTTTTCGGGGGCCGGAATAGCTCGGTAGAGCGCCGGACTCGTGATCCTGGGGTCGCGGGTTCGAATCTCTGCCGGGCCGTTTCGGTACAGGGGGATTTTTCCCTCGGAGTTAACATTGGGTTCTGACTCCATTTCCCATACAGTCCTCGAATGAGACTATAAACCGAGGTTCCGTGTGTGAACGCATGCATAACATCTTGCACACGAGTGTGGATTGTAAAGCGCTTAGAGCTTGGTCTCTAGCCGAGAATAGGCGCTATATAAGTATTCGTTATTGTTATTATTATTTATTATATTATCATCATTATCATAAATATCATCATCATCATCATCATCATCATCATCATCATCATCATCATCATTATTGTTGTAATTAGTATTGTTGTTGTTATTATTACAATCATTATTATTTCTATTGCCGGCAACCAGGCAAGCAGTGACGCTGTGTGTGAAGTAATGAGTTATACACACAACACCTACAGTGAAGTAATGAGTTATACACACAACACCTACAGTGAAGTAATGAGTTATACACACAACACCTACAGGTCCAGCCCCGGAGACCAGCGTGGTCAGTATGACGGACTTGACGTCACTCAGATGGCGCCGTCTGTGTACACCAGGCTGAGACGATAGATTGACCAACAAGCTGGGTGAGTACAGCGTTTCTGTGTGAAGCGATCAACTGACGGGCCAAAATGATCGGTTGATGCACATTAACTCTTTCCGAACATATACTATGGAGCTATTTTTGTTTGAGCATACGAAGTGTGAAAGGTTATACAACCATCGCTTACACAGCACGTTTAGCAGTTTTGCTGTATTGTTAATTTCTATGTTGGATTTATGATTTTGTATGATAAACGACATCTAAACATAGAGTCGATACTAACACCTAAAATTAGTTTTGGTCTTAGAGTGAAAAAAAAAAAATCATTTTATGCGTTCCTATGCATTCAAATAGTGGGACGGCACGTACGGAAAAGGTTAAATAGAAGACAGGGCTGGTACGCTGTGCATATGCTAAAGTGAAGACAGCTCTGATGGGTTGGTATAATTATGTTTCATTGAAGGTTGGTATCTGTTAAGTTAAAGACAGTTCCAGTGAGTTGGTGTATGTTAAATTGAAAACAGCTCTGGTAGGTTGTGTATTTTATACTGAAAACAGCTCTGGTAGACTGTGTAAGTTAAATCGAAGACAGCTCTGGTAGGCTGTGTATGTTAAATTGAAAACAACGCTGGTAGATTGTGTATGTTAAATTGAAAACAGCTGTGGTAGACTGTGGATGTTAAAATGAAAACAGCTCTGGTACGTTGTGCGTGTTAAATTGAAAACAGTTCTAGTAGACTGTGTATGTTAAATTGAAGACAACTCTGTTAGACTGTGTATGTTAAATTGAAGACAACTCTGGTACGTTGTATGTGTAAAATTGAAAACCGCTCCGATAGCTTGTGTAAGTTAGATTGAAAACAGTTCTGGTAGACTGTGTATGTTAAATTGAAGTCAGCTTTGGTACGTTGTGTGTGTTAAATTGAAGACAGCTTTGGTACGTTGTGTGTGTTAAATTGAAGACAGCTTTGGTACATTGTGTGTGTTAAATTGAAGACAGCTTTGGTACGTTGTGTGTGTTAAATTGAAGACAGCTTTGGTAGGTTGTGTATGTTAAATTGAAGACAGCTTTGGTAGTAGAGGTTTGTCAAACTGAAAAGAGCTCTGGTAGGTTGGTGCAGTTTAAACTGAAGACAGCTGCAGTAGGTTGGTATATGTTAAATTGAAGACAGCTCTGGTAGGTCGGTGCATGTTAAATTGAACACAGCTCGTAGGTCGGTGTATGTTAAATTGAAGACAGCTCTAGTAGACTGGTGTATATTAAATTGAAGACAGCTCTAGTAGACTGGTGTATGTTAAATTGAAGACAGTTTTAGTAGCATGGTGTATATCAAATTCCAGACAGCTCTGGTAGGTTTTGTCATTTAAAGTGAAGACAGCTCTGATAGGTTGTGTGTGTGTTAGATTGAAGACAGGTCCGGTCAGTTGAGGTTTGTTGAATTGAAGACAGCTCTGGTAGGTTGTGTGTGTGTTAGATTGAAGACAGGTCCGGTCAGTTGAGGTTTGTTGAATTGAAGACAGCTCTAGCGGGTTGGTAAATGCTTAATTAGAGACAGCTGCAGTGGGCTGTGCATGTGAACCTGAAGACAGCTTTG
>JADBJO010009378.1:0-10000 GCA_016801955.1 Conus betulinus
CGTTCATCCAAACGACCAAACTGGCCTTCTCTTTCGAAACTTGGTGATGGGAGTTTACCTGTGTGCAGGATGTTATGCGTATGTCACACACCTTGCACCGCGGTGTACAGTCTCATTCGAATGATTTCGAGAAACGGAGTCAAAACCAACGTTGACTTCAGGGGAAATAACTTCCTTGTACCGAAGCAGCCCGGCGGAGATTCGAACCCGCGATCCGAGGATCATCAGGATTACCAGTTCGATGTTATGTCACCTAAGCTGTTCAAACAAAGTAAGCACAAGTACAAGACAACACACAACACAATACAACGCAAGACAATACAATACAGTAGAACGCAAGCAAGACAACACAACACAACACAATACAACACAACATAACACATTAGACTACTTCACAGTACAAATGCAGTAGACCACTATGCAATGAAGTACAGTGCAATAAATTCGACAGAGATAGACACAATACAAGACGGTGCAGTTGAATGCAATACAACGAAATGCAACACCATGCAAAACAGATAGAGAAGCATGCAAAGCAGTGCTATCAAGGACGATGCAATAAAGCATATGACATTACAGAACAGCTCAGTCTAATGCCATGCATTGCGACACAACGTGGTGCAAGTGAAGATCAATGAAACACAATGCAGTGAAATACGATAGAACAAAAGACAATGCGACACAAGGCAATGCAGCACAATGCACGCGCGCGCGCGCGAGCACGCAGGCACGCAACACACACACACACACACACACACACACACACACACACACACACACACACACACACACACACACATAAAACACGCACGCGTGCACGCACGCGCGCGCACACACACACACACAGAGAGAGAGAGAGAGAGAGAGAGAGAGAGAGAGAGAGAGAGAGAGAGAGAGAGAGAGAGAGAGAGAGAGAGAGAGAGCAGAATGCAATCCAATAATTACAATAAAAGAAATGACAGTACAACACAGTACGGTCGAATGCAACGCCATGCAGACAATACAACGCAGTACGGCACAGTGAAGTGCAACGCGAGGCAATGAAATACCATACAAACAATACAGTGCAATGCAACTCGATACAATTCAATGCAACGCAGCATGAAAGAATACAATATGATTCAACACACACGCATGCCATCCAATACAATACCAGACAACACAACACAACGCATGCCATCCAATACAATACCAGACAACACAACACAACGCATGCCTCCAATACAATACCAGACAACACAACACAACGCGTGCCATCCAATACAATACCAGACAACACAACACAACGCATGCCATCCAATACAATATCAGACAACACAACACAACGCATGCCATCCAATACAATACCAGACAACACAACACAACGCATGCCATCCAATACAATACCAGACAACACAACACAACGCATGCCATCCAATACAATACCAGACAACACAACACACAACGCATGCCATCCAATACAATACCAGACAACACAACACAACGCATGCCATCCAATACAATGCCAGACAACACAACACAACGCATGCCATTCAATACAATACCAGACAACACAACACAACACAACACGCAACGCAACGCAACACAACACAACAACACAACACAACACGATACGACACGACACAACACAACACGACACGACACGACACGATACGACACGACACGACACGATACGACGCAATGCAACGCAACGCAACACAGCGCAACACAACACAACACAACACAACCTAGTCAACTGTGGAGAATCATAATTTTGATCCTACGTGTCCACAGGGCAAACACATAGTGGACAATATCCTGAGGAGTATTTTCAATTTTCTGCAAAAGCAGCGCTAACCAGGGAAGGTACACATGGACGCAAGAGCAAGTGCTTAAAGTGATCGTACATGCGATTAGCACTGCTGGAAGACGCGCTGCGCTACCAGAAGCTCCAGCAACGAAGATCTACACAGCAGGAGGCCACTATTCACGGTCTAGAAAGGCTGTGATATCCAGAACATGGTTCACTGGATGGCGTGGATGACTAAAAGCACACAGCGGACCTTCCAGAATAGAAGACCCATCAAGAGAATATAAGGAAAAGTGACAAGAGACCGGACTCCCACCCCCTCCCCCCTCAGATTCATGAAAATAAATTATTCTGTTCAAACTTGCGATCTTATACGAAAGCAGAATCGAGCAAGCTCAACATGTACAAGATGAGGAGTATGGCAGTCTAGCCAGCAGCTAGAGGGAATCTGGCTTCCAGACCGGAGTTCTCGCTATAGAGATCGAAAGGAAGGAATTTGTAGGCTCATCAGCCGAAGACTTCATGAAACAACTCGGGAATTCTGGTGAAAAGAGAGCCAGAACCCCGAAGGTACTGCCAGAGACAGCTGAAAAGAGTTCCAGCAAGATCTGGTCAAGACAAAACAACGTAGAACAGGTGTCTGTTAGCGATGTGGATAAAACATTGTCTAAAAAGGCACACACCTTGAGACCCCCACCCATCCAAAAGTTGCGGATGGGATCCCGACAATGCCAGACCAGAGAAAAACGTTGGCAGCAGAAGGACATCCGGGAGCCACGATCTGGATGCTTCTCGAGCCCCTTAGAGTGTAAATAGTTCAAGGCCATAACACTTGTGTGAGGGCGGTTTCTTCTCTGAAGACCTTTTGCTGTCAAGCTGCTTCTAGAGATTTTTTTTATACACAACATAAAACTACTACACAATAGAATAGATCATGGTACAATACCATGCAATACAATACAACCCTGAAAACCACAGTATAACAAACCAAACACAACACAATGCCATACAACATAATACAGAACGACACAACACAACAATGCAATACAACACAGCAGAATGCGACACAGTACAATATGACACAATGCAGTGCAACACAATTTCATGAAGAAGGCATCAGTGTACGTGCATTGGTCGAAGTACGCTGCAAAGCATCTGCCAAGTCGAAACATCACAATGTGCAGGCTTTTTAAAGTCACAAACGTAACTGCCTAAGCAAATGTATAACAGGAAAAGAGTTAGAAAAAGCGTTTATCAGGAACCCTTTAAAGACCAACCTATTTAATGAACGCACTAGCTTGACCCTGGGTACAATGCAATGCATTATAATGAAATTCGGAACAACATGGATGGGGGAGTGGTATAACTCGGAAAGAAGTCAATGCATACTATGATTCGTGTTTGGGGGTCTTTTCATCACAAAGTCTATGAGCTCAAACAGTGCATAGCTAAGCGTTGGCAATTGACTGTATGGTGAACAAGGTTTGTGCTCCTCATTCTCGGTGCAGCATTCAATGTGATCCAGCTGAGTGGCGATCGAACACAGGGGATCAGAATTTCATAACATCGGTATCCCTTCTCCCCTCCCCCCACTCCCCTGGACTTTAAGAAACAGCACCCCAAAGGTGCCCTGCTTCAAATTAAGTACATCCACAAAGGAAATACAGCGTGAGATTAGTAGTAGGAGTAGTAGTAGCAGCAGCAGCAGCAGAAGCAGAAGCAGCAGCAGCAGCAGCAGGAGTAGCAGCAGTAGTAGAAGTAGTGGTAGTAGTATAGCAGCACCTATACTAGGTTAGAAACCAAGCTCTAAACGTTTTATCATCCATGCTGACGTTTACACAAAGGACTGCCTACCCGGGTAGAACCAACTGAAGAGCTGCCTGCTAGGCACTACATTCTGTCGTTTCCCGTGCCATTCAGTCGAATATCAGTCACTCCGTTTTTTTGTCCATTCTTTCCGTGCCTGCAAGGTGTATACGTGTCATCTCATACCTGGTCTTCTCTTCCGGAACTTTATGAAGGGATTTTACATGTGTGCATGATGTTAAGCATGCGTTTACACACGTAACCTCGTTTAAAGTCTCTTTCGAAGGACGTTTTTGTTTTAATGGACTCAGAACGAAAATTAACTCCGAAGTCAAAGTCCCCCTCTGCCGAAACGGCCCGATGGAGATTCAAACCCTCAACCCAGGATCGGCAGGAGCATGAGTCCGGCGCTCTACTCTGGCCCCCGATGCGATGGCACGAAAGCAAGTAACAACCATTTCGCTCTGCTAAGACTGCTCAGAAGGCTGCTGACAGCGGACAAGCACTACAATACGTGCATGACGTAAGTCTGTCCAAACCAGGGCATCATCATTATGTCCTGTATGTATTGCTAGAAAGCTGCTCCCACGCAAGTTTCAATGATCCTCTCCCCAGGTTTGACTGTTACGAGTTTGCAAGCCTGATTCCAGTCCTACTGAGACCCAATTGCTGTCATTTGGAGAAAGAGATCATTCAGCAGTCCCTTGTTCAGGACCTTAGATAAGTAGGACTGTTTCAAAACTGTTCTGACTCATTTGACGGCGCTTTATCAAAGGAAAAGAAGATTCATTTCATCGTATCAGTCGCTTTCTTTTTCTCGATCATCCCTACTCCCTAATCTAAGTTTTGACCAGCTAACCACGTTACTTACATTTGTTAGCGTTCGTGTCTGTGTTTGGTATGACAACGTTCAACACTTTCCTTGTATATTCTATGCGTCTCTTGGATACGGGAATGGGTGCCACAAGCCGCATGTAATTCTCGTGCGTGCTAGGGGAATGGATGCCACAAGCCACGTGTAATTCTCGTGCGTGCTAGGGGAATGGGTGCCACAAGCCGCGTGTAATTCTCGTGTGTGCTAGGGGAATGGGTGCAACAAACAGCATTTTCTTTGGAGCTACGTAGGTGCAATGGTTGCTTATTTATGGCTGACCTCTCCCAGTCTTACCAAAGATTTCCTTGCATGTCAGCTACTCTGGGTTTACCTGTATATTTTGTCTCTGTTCGTCACAGTTAAGTTTGTCACAATGACTAAACCCCAAAAGTTCGACCCAGGTTAAAATAAATGTTAGCATGTGTTTTGAAATATGTTGTTTTTTTTTTTGTTGTTACTCTGTGCATGTGACACCATAGGGCAAAGATTGAAGCTCCCCTTTTCCTGTGTGCTTCTTAGCCTTTGTGTGCTAAGTGGGTACTGCTCGCATTTATGTACATCCGATTGTTTTCACTGTTAACTTAACGTTTGCCTTTATCAATAATTTGCTTATCTCGTGTTGGCTGAAAGACTCCAATACAGAAGCTGATACCTGATAGCTTTCTGGTGGTGTGAGTGAGTTGAGAAGAACTGACCAATTAGTAAGAAGGACACATGTTTAATAAATAGATGTTATTACGTGTGTTGCTGGTACAGGAGAGAAATATGGCATCGTCAAGTTAAAAGTAAATTCTGCCTCGTTCCTCAGTCACTCATAGTCTTGGTTTTTTGTTGGAATGGTGATGTTACGAGGACGTATTAAAATATAGAAGTGTTAGCGTCATACACCTGTGTCACTGTGTTGGTGTGTGTGTGCGTGTGTGCGTGCGTCCGTGTGTGTGTGTGTGTGTGTGTGTGTGTGTGTGTGCGGGCGCGCGGGCGCGTGCGCGTGTGTGTGTGTGTGTGTGTGTGAGTTAAAGCCAGACAGAGAGAGAGAGAGAGAGAGAGAGAGAGAGAGAGAGAGAGAGAGAGAGAGAGGATACGGATGGTTCATTCAAAAAGACCATGGCCCCTCATGAACAGGAATGGCATATACATACAATTCGTCGATTCAAGAAAATTCAGGAATTGTACCTCCAACACAACCAAAAGGAGAACACTATCAGTTAAGAACACAAGAAATCGTACATTCAACACAAAGAAAAGGAGAACGATATCAATCATCACGCACAGCAAATGCAGCAGATTCTGAACGCCTTATATGAATAGATGGCACATTGGTTTTTATAACACTTCGCGAGCAAAAGCGACAAGTAAGATGAGTCTAAATATAAAGGGATTTCTATGATAGTTTGATCAAATAAACTGGTTTCTAAGTGTATCCAGGGCAGGACAGCAAAACACAAAACGAACCTCGCTTGCCACAAGCTTCATGACACAAAGGACAAAGAAGTTCACTCTCTGTACACTTTTTTGTTTTTTAGGAAGAGAGGGCGTCAGCTGCCGCCAAAGACATTGACAAACCAAGCACAGGACAAGACACAATGCATTTCGACCTCTTGGGTCTTTTTCAGGCTCTGCACACATTTTTATGATAACGATACGGATAAACGTTACTATCATCAGAAAATTCTCCAATCTATATCTTAACGTTTTGTTGTTGTTCGTCGTCCTTTCGATTTCGAAGATGACCTTGGCTACAATCTCAGATGGAAGATCGCTGAGTGTGGGTCCGCAGGTGCTGGTGAGGCCGATCTGGGCCCGGAAGGAACGCCCACATGTGGGACACATGAGGGTGGGTGCTACAGTAGAGGTGGAGGTAGCTCTGGCCTTGCGCGCGGTTCGCTTTCTCTCAGCTTAACATTATATATATATACTTCAAATTACTGTCCATTTTCACAGGTAAATAGGTTGGGATATAATGTAACAGACTGAAGTGTCTGTATAGACTGCCCACACAGATGAATGCCCGTGTGCACCACTTGATCCCAGACCCCACAACACATCCCCCAGCACAGTCCAGCTCATGATGTTCCACGGCGTCACCTGGCCAGAGTGCGCAGAGTTGAAAATGCAGCTTTTGGGGGCAGCCGTCATGAACTTGTGAAGACTGATTCATTACAGTGACAGGATTTAAGGTCTGACGCACCCAATGAAAACTGACCGCAGAAGAAGAGGTATCTATATAAATCAAATTTACTGGGGGGTTTTCAGAGAGAGAGGGAGAGAGAGAGAGAGAGAGAGAGAGAGAGAGAGAGAGAGAGAGAGAGAGAGAGAGACAGACAGACAGACACAGACAGACAGACAGACAGAGAGAGAGAGAGAGAGAGAGAGAGAGAGAGAGAGAGAGAGAGAGAGAGAGAACGAACAAACGAATTTTATTTTCAGAGGGTAGTGGAGTACACATAACTGCTTTTTTTTTTTTTTACATCCAGCCCTCCCGGGCCAAACGAAAAGAAAAGAGAGAAAAAAAGATACAAATTCTGAAATATGATAATACCAAATGAAACAAAACTAATGTACAAGACGGAACACAGACAGAAGGGGTGGGAGACTGGGCATGGGGGGCATTAGAGAGAGAGAGAGAGAGAGAGAGAGAGAGAGAGAGATGAAAAAAAGCAATGAGAGATAGAGTGAGGGGGGGGGGAGAGGGAGGGGAGAAGCAAGGCACGGCATTTAACATTAACATTAAAGGTACACAAGAGAGAGAGAGAGAGAGAGAGAGAGAGAGAGAGAGAGAGAGATGAAAAAAAGCAATGAGAGATAGTGGTGGGGGTGGGGTGGGTGGGTGGGTGAGCGGGAGGGAGATGCAAGGCACGGCATTTAACATTAACATTAAAGGTACAAGAGAGAGAGAGATAGAGAGAGAGCGAGAGAGAGAGAGAGAGAGAGAGAGAGAGAGAGAGAGAGAGAGATCGTGGCTTCTTGGTACTAACGTGACAACACAGGACCAGTCTGTTGGACACTGTTGAGGAAAGGCATCTCAGAGGAATCATGAAGCAGTACGGGATGAACAGAATATTGGTGTATGTCGTCAGCAATACTGCTGACGTCAAAATCGTACACGTGTCATTTCCACTGCTGAGGTCACATCTAGTCATCTGACCGGGTGTAGGTTCCACATGCATGACCCCATACCGATGAGGTCAATCTAACCAGCCGCCGTGGCGAAGTGGGTTAGCGTCGCGGACTGCCGGCTGGGAGGTCGTGGCCGGCTCCTACCCATAGTTGAGTTTGCTGCGGACTCAGTTGGGAAGACTGGGACCACACAGTCGAGTTTCATCCACTTAATGGATGCGTTTCTGAGAGTGTTGCTCAATTTTTCCTGACCAACACTGCAGGTGCCTGTATCTCTCGGGCCTGGTTGACGCCGGGATATATTATGAAAGGAAGCGTAGAGTACAGCCCTGTCACGTAGTCTCAGACCGAAATGGAAATCCGTAGCATCATCTTAATCATCCTCATTTTCATCGATCAGCATAAAAAAAAAGTCTCAAATTCTGTGGCCCTTCATGCCCTGCTCTCATGGTGACCTCAAGTTCGATGTCCTCTCCACGTCTGTGGCCTTTGTTTTGTTCCGTCGGGGTCACCGGTATCGGCAAGTCTATGGGGGCTGTCGTTGGACGGACGTGGTGGCGCCCTCCGGAGGGAGAGCTCACGCATGCCGGTTCCGCGACTAAGCAATTATTGCCGTCAGTAGGGGGCTTAGTAGGTGGTGTCCTGCGTATGTTAGATCAGAACAGGCGCCACTGAACACCACCGAAGTTACTCGGCAGTAGTGCAGTGTCTCCTGATGTGGGTTGCCTCTTGACGACTTGACATTGACTGCTTCCTGTGTATTGCCGGTGCCGGGGGCTGCTGCAGGGCCGACCGGGCTGTGGCTGTGGACGGGGTGTCGGAATGAGCGGCGTGAGTGCACTGCCTCTGAGGTGGCGCAGAAGTTGGGACAGAAAAAAAATGAGATCAATCTACAGACGCACATGTTGTTCGTGTGTCACCACAATTGAACGAATGAGCATCCAGTCATTTGCATACTGTGCGCGTGCGCACGCACGCACGCACGCGCACACACACACACACACACACACACACACACACACACACACACACACACACACACACACACACACACGTCATTAAAACTGTTGATTTCACATGAAATCATTTGCATACTATGAATATACCATCAGAACTGCTGTTGTATTAAACCATGTACGTTATGTATGCCTGTGATCATTATTTATGAGGTCACATCTAACCACTTGCATACTCTATATTCGTCATCAATTCTCTTAAAGACACATCTAATCATTCATATACCAGACACAATATACTGCTATAGACACTTCCCAGCCATAGTACACTGTATAAATGTCATCACTCTACTAAGGGACTCTTCCAGCTACTTGTATATTGTACTTCATCACTCTACTTCGAGCACTTCTGAACACTTGTAGAGGTCACATATAACCACTGGCATATTGTGTACGTGTCGTCACCTCTGCAAAAGACCCTCCTAAGCACTTGAGTAAGTCCATAGGTCGTCACTACAACGAAAGATAATTATTTTAACCACTTGCGGACCGTCCATGTGTCGTCACTACAACAGAAGGCGTTTTTATCATTTGCATATTGTCAAATGTGTCCGTACTACCATAGAAGACATTTCTATCCATTTGCATATTGTCCCTGTGCCGGTACTACTGCAGAAGACATTTCTAACCATTTGCATATTGTCCATGCGCCGGTACTACTATAGAAGACATTTCTAACCATTTGCATATTGTCCCTGCGCTGGTACTACTTCAGAAGACATTTCTATCCATTTGCATATTGTCCATGCGCCGATACTACTACAGAAGACATTTCTAACCATTTGCATATTGTCCATGCGCCGGTACTACTACAGAAGACATTTCTAACTATTTGCATATCGTCCCTGCGCCGGTACTACTGCAGAAGACATTTCTAACCATTTGCATATTGTCCCTGCGCCGGTAATACTACAGAAGACATTTCTAACCATTTGCATATTGTCCCTGCGCCGGTACTACAACAGAAGACATTTCTATCCATTTGCATATTGTCCCTGCGCCGGTACTACTGCAGAAGACATTTCTAACCATTTGCATATTGTCCCTGCACCGATACTACTACAGAAGACATTTCTAACCATTTGCATATTGTCCATGCGCCGGTACTACTACTACAGAAGACATTTCTAACCACTTGCATATTGTCCCTGCGCCGGTACTACTTCAGAAGAGATTTCTATCCATTTGCATATTGTCCATGCGCCGATACTACTACAGAAGACATTTCTAACCATTTGCATATTGTCCATGCGCCGGTACTACTACAGAAGACATTTCTAACCATTTGCATATCGTCCCTGCGCCGGTACTACTGCAGAAGACATTCTAACCATTTGCATATCGTCCCTGCGCCGGTACTACTGCAGAAGACATTTCTAACCATTTGCATATTGTCCC
>JADBJO010009378.1:15000-22500 GCA_016801955.1 Conus betulinus
AAAAAGCTATGACCCTGTGCGCTGTGTGTTTCAATGAACACAAAGTAAATGTATCCCCAAGTTTTTTTTTTTATTTTTTTTTTTTATTCATCTAATTATCTTAATTCATTTTTTAGCCTTCATTATTTTCATGGTGTATGCAATATTCAGGAAGACATAACAAATTATGTATAACATGACATACAAACATAATTTACTTTTTTAACGGAATCGCAGCAAAATAGCCCAAGGGCTTGGGGAATAATGGTGTATTTCTACAATCGCTACAGGATAGCGATTGCGTCTCTTCCGAAAGATATTGACCATTCTGTGCTGGTCTTTCTTATCTTTTGTACAGACAGAGTGGTCCAAGGCTTGTCCGTATCCTTTTTTTATGTTAACCATCAGGCGCTCAGAAAGAACACACACACACACACACACACACACACACACACACACACACACACACCGTCATGTATCTCTTATGACTAAACAGCAGTGTGGTAAAAGTTCTGATGCTCTTCTGAAATATCTTTCTGATCGGTTAGAAGAGTGTCATTCTTTCTCTCAAACTAGCCCAAAGACTTGTGTACAAAATTAGGGTTCTCTAGGTTACAAAAGTATCTACTTGTCTTCTTGCCCTTTAACCCTTGTGACCCTTGATCTGACCGTAAACATCATCCAGTTGTTTTTCTTTAATTCTTCAGTTCTTTAAATCATTCGTGATCTGTTAACTGAATGGCATTGTCCGATACATTCTTTTGGAGTATTACCAGAACCTTTAACAATTTGTCTTCCCTCTCTGGGTCTAATCTTTTTCTTTCTTTCTTTTTCTTTTTTTTTTTTTTTGTATGATGAGTATGATATTGTCTTCTCACGGATTTCCATTAGAAGTGTCTAAAAGAATAGCTGGTCAGAAATCGTAAGATGGAGATCTCTTGGGGAACCCTCCGAATCGTTTCTAAAATCATAAAGAGGTACAGCATATTATCTCAGAAGCTTTAGAATTAAATTTTTTTTATTGATTTTAATATCATCTTTGTCTCTCAGTAGAGAGTTATCAAATATCAGAACTGTTCATCTCTTTTGATTGTTTTTTTTTGTTTGTTCGTTTGTTTATGCTTTATTTTTTTTAAATAGAAATAAAGAAGCCAGTGAATGGTCTGACCGATATCTAGGGTAATAGCCGACCCTTTAATTTCAGCAGGTAAATCATATAATGCTAAAAAAATAATGATAATAATAATAATCGAGCTGACCTTGATTGACAGTACTGATGCGATGCCATGTGCGCTCCCGCTTTGTGGGGCACAGTTCTCCACACACATCAACTAAGTCAAAAGTTGTCATCATCTTGTTATTTTGGAACGGGTCCTAAAGCGTCTGACGACACTCGCATAGTTATGTGTGTCCAGTTTTCACTTCACTATGCAAATTCAGTCGCCCCTAATAAGAATGAGGTCATTGTGGATTTGTTCAATAGGAACTGACACTGTAAAAAAAAAAAAAAACAAAAAAAAACAAAAAAAAAAACAGGGGCATTATGACTGCTTGGTCCATATAATACACTTGTCTGTAGAGGGTAACTAAGAAGAGAAGGGAAATAATCTCTGATCTCCTACAGTCCGTAAAGGACAGGCGAGAGGAAAGAGGTGGAGGTGGCAGCAGTTTGATCGAAACAACGCACTGCAGCCTACAGCTGCCACCTCCCTTTCGCTGACCTCCGACAAGCTTTCCTCCCTGCACGAACTACACGTGCTAGTTGTGTGGCTGATGGTGTGTCGGTTGTCGGAAATAGGGGTGTTGTGTTTCTTCATCAACAATTGTGCCAGAATGCAGCGAACTGTGTGCGATTGAACCTACTAATTGTGGGGTCTTGATTGAATGAACGACAACAAACATGAATAGTTCATCTTTCATACGCGTTGCTGGCACGCAGCACAAAGAGTTGCTAACAAAAAACGAACAAACAAAAACAAACAAAAAAGAAAATAAACGATTGAAACAGACTGACGAACACACACAAAGTGAAATGAAAGTTCAACTCAGTGGAGAGCATGCGTCTTGATTTCAATCACGCTCAAACTCAAAGACCTTGGACATGCATATCTTTCCTTTACAGCTGATGAAGAATTATTCACGAGACACCTACCTGACAGCTGGCAGAGGACCCAACAACAGTCACTGTCGGCACTGGTCAGCTTCACTGGGAACACGACGGCAGTTTCCCCAGCACGGCCTAAGCATGTTTTGCTTGTCATCTGTGTGCTCTACGTGCTTGTGAAGCATGCCGATACCGAACCTATCACAGCCACACCATGCTTTTAGTAAACCAAGATTTTATCATGCAGCACATGCAGATGTCAGTAATAAACAATGAAATGCTTCCTACCTGACCTTGAAGTTTCCCCGATCGAATCGCTGCATATAATCCATTTGAAACTGATGTCACTGATTTCGCATATATCAACACACGCCAATGCAAAATTTGTTGTCGCACTTTCATCTTCATGGTAAGCGTACTCACGACTGGGTCACGCAAGTTCGTCATATCGGTATGAACGAGAGAGAGAGAGAGAGAGAGAGAGAGAGAGAGAGAGAGACGAGAGGAGAGAGAGAGAGAGAGCACCTGGTGGATGTATGACTGCAGAGAAAGAATAACACAACAAGGTCTGTCGCAGCATCACGGTTCCCACGCCAAGATGAATCACACCATCAAAGGACGCCTGGCTCTGTCATTACGCTCGCCATTGGCCAGCTGATATCACACAACACACACTGTAAAATAAATAAATAAATAAATAAAATAACTGAAGGATGCACACAAACGCAGGCAGTGATCCAGTTACATCAAACGGCACAATGAAAGAGCACAGCACACGACTCACTTACTGAGAAAATCAAATCGGCTGGTTATGAATATGTAAACACACACACAAAAAAGCATGAAACAACAGAGAAAACAAACGCACAAGAATTACGCGTTTTCTCACAGTCTTCTAGTGCCAGAGCGCTGTTCCCGAGATACACGACTTCGCTCCACAGCTGTTGAAGGTCGCAGCGTGAGGTCACTCACTGGCAAAAAAAAAAAAAAAAAAAAAAAAAAAAAAAAAAAAAAAAAAAAAAAAAAAAAAAAAAAAAAAAAAAGGAAAACAGAGGGCGATTTTCATCTACGCGGACGACTGTGGTAACTTTACCAACGTAATTCTTTTTTTTTTTTTTTTTTTTCTCCTGAGAATCAATATACATGATGACAAAGAACAATTGGGGTGTGTTACGTCACGTTTTCTCACCCGTCACGTTTTCTCACCTGGTGAGAAAAACGTGACGGTACGGGGTCCCTTACATTTATACCATGTAACTTGTATTCAAAGGTATTACTGAACAGAATAGCGACACCGTCTTTGCTCGATTCTGATCCCGCGAGGCGTAAGTTGTAATCCACAACAAGCCAGTGTGCAGTTCTCTACATTTTTCTTCCAGATGCGTTTTTCAGAGAAAATATGTATACTGTTTCTGTTGTCTTAAAAAATCGAATACATCTCTTCTTTTGCTGCTGTTATTCAATCCATTAACATTAGATGTACTAGTTTTATAGTTAACTTTTGCCATTTTTGTAATTAAGTTGAAAGATACACCCTCAAGATATCTAGAACCAATATCTATTAACATACTTTGTATGCATGCATCGCAAATTAACGTTTTGGGCTCCCCAAAGTCAATCCAATTCACAGTTATTGAACGCCACAAGCAAGAGCACTGACTGATCATTTCCCGGAACAAACGAGAACATACGTACACAAAAAAAGAAACAACAGACAAACAGCGCGCAATCACACATCAATTACAAATACACCATTACAGTTTTATGTGATGTACGCCTCTGCCTCCCTCTGCCTGTGAGGGCTGAAGAAACGGCAGTCTACAAGCAAGACACCACACTATTTACAGCCTAACTGACCCCGTGCAATTGTTGGTTGGGCACAGCTGTCGTAATTGGATAGCCCACGACAACTGAACGTTCCACACCGCATGGCACGTGCAAACTGTCCGTGCGCACCGTGGGGTTAGCTACATCCCTTCTTTCCCCCCCCCCCCCCCCCCCCCCCCCCCCCCCCCCCCCCCCCCCCCCCCCCCCCCCCCAAAACTTCTACCTTTCCCTTCTCAGCACAAAGTGCGAGTGATGGAATAAATAGCACGTACATGCTTATTCGCCCATTGCTACGCATCCGCGCGCCGCGCGCGTGCGAACACACACACACACACACACACACACACACTCACGAAATGGACCTGTAAGGAGAAATAAGTGACATTTTTTTTCTTCGATAGAAGAATGGGAGAGTTGGGAGATGCACGAGAGAGGAGTGTAGAGAGAGGGCAGATGCGAGGGAGAGGAGTAAGTAACGAGGCCGCAGGGGAGGAAGATGGGGGGTGGCGGAGAAAGGGGAGGAGGAAAAAAGACGCGAGAATTTCATGTAACTTGAAACGACGAGTTTTATTCAATTCAGAGACTAATTTCCGCTGTCGAAATAAATGTAACAAAACAAAGTGAAGAAGAAGAAGAGAGAAGAAGAAGAGAGAGAGAGAGAGAGAGAGAGAGAGAGAGAGAGAGAGAGAGAGAATCTGTAATTACCTCCTGTAAGGAGATCCTGTTTTGGCCCATGTCTGTCTCTCTCTTCTGTCTGTCTGCCCGTCTCTCTGTCTGCCTGCCTGTCTGTCTGTCTGCCTGGCTGCCTATCAGCAAGATGACCCTGCCTTGATTTCTTAAAAACTTCACTTCACGGAAAGCTGGAATACAGTCTTAGCACGACCACCTAGCATTTTGGTTAGATTCTGGTCACAGATCAAGAGTCAGAAAAATTTTCCTTTTTCTTTCGTTTTTTTTTTTTTTTTCTATTCTTTTTCAACGGGACAGTTTGACCTTGACCTAGCAGGTCAGCACCCGACCCTCCCATGTCCCTTCTGGTTTCAATCCCATCAGCTCTGTTGTTTTTTTTTTTTTGTTTTTTTTTTTTCTCGAACAAACCCGTGAAATTCAGCAAACAATTTGAGCGTGGTACCCCAAGTGTTCGCCATCGACTTACACAGTCTCACTGGGGCTTCTTCATTACGGACCCTGGAGCCATCAGCTCTGATGAAACGTCTCTGGTGTTCCCTGGAACGGTGACGGACCTGGTGACCCCTGGCTATACGACACGAAACAATTCAAGGATCTTGTGTTTGTTCCCCCCCCCCCCCCCAACACACACACACACACACACACACACACACACACACACACACACACATATACTATCTACCGTTTTGGCGTCCTCCTAGATCAGTCTTTCATTCCGACACAATCTCTGTCTAAGAGTTTACGGAAGACAAATCTTTAACGAAGTTCTTGTGCGTTTTTTAGAAGGTATATTTCAAGATGTGTGAATAGTGGGTTTGTTATTGTTGTTGTTGTTGTTGTTGTTGTAGTTGTTGCTGCTGCTGCTGTTGCTGTTGTTGTTGTTGCTGTTGTTGTTGTTGTTTGCCTTTTGTTCCCTTTTTTTGACGACCTGTGAGGTTGTTTTTTTTTTTGTTTTTTGTGGTTTTTTTTTTTTTTTTTTTGTTCCCAACCTCTGCGCCACCTCAGAGGCAGTACACCTACGCCGCTCATTCCGACACCCTGTCCACAGCTTCAGCCTGTGAGTTGACTTCAACTGGTGACAGCCCTCATATGGCCCTTTGCGGTCGGCTGTGCCATAAGCAACAATACCTTACCTTACCTTACCTCTAACACTTGTAGGGCTATCTGGCTCCAGCTTAACAAAATACAAGTTAAAAACAGAATTACGGAGCCACCAGATGAAGGAACAAACAAATTACAAAAGAGACACAACGCGTTTCGACCTGTTGTGTGTTCTTTAGGTAAGAAAAACACCATTCAAAATATTAGAAACAAAGGATGAACAAAGAGTATTTTTTACTCCTTCGATCTGGATGCAAACTGTGGCCTGGTTGAAAAGATAAAAGAAACAATAGCAACTAAGGAATAGAACTGACGTGCAGAGGGAAGATGTTGAAGAGAAGTAGATACATATTAATGTGATAAGCAATAATAATATTATCAATGATAATCATAACATGATAATAATAATAATAGTCATAATAATAACAATAACTATGATGAAGATGATGGCAATAATAATAACAATAATGATAATGGTGATGATGATGACAATAATGATAATAATAACAATGATATGATGATAATAATAATGATAACAATGATAATAATAATCTTAATAAATAATAACTATTATTACAATAATTATAATGACAATAACAATAGGTGATATCAGACGCATACAACAATATGTTTCAATTTCTGCTTGTAGATACCACTCCCCACCCCCCACCCCACCCCGACACACACACACACACACACACCTCCCCCTCCCGCTCCCCCCTTCAATCATCACTCTCACACACACACACACACACACACACACACACACACACACACACACACACACACACACACACACACGCACGCACGCACGCACGCACGCACGCACGCACACACACACACACACACACACACACACACACACACACACACACACACACACACACACACACACACACACACACACACACACACACACACACACACACACACATACATACATACATACATACATACGTACACACATGCATATTTTGAAATTAGTAAGATGGGTTCGGTACAGTACAAAATCTGCACAGATGCCAGCAACGATTTTAGTTTGTGCCTCTGTCTCTTTTCTTCTTGCCGACCCTCCCAGTACTTTCTCCATAGACTTCAACGAATCCTATACCATGCTGCATGACTCGGCTCTCACACATTCTCGAAGTTCAAATATTCATTCCTCTTCTTTCTGCTTTGGTTGACAGGATTCATTACAAACTTTCCACTCTCTCCTCTACTGTCATCTTTGGTTTCTGTACCTTCCTGTATATTTGACTTACCTCGTGTCAACACATCTGAATGTCAGCCCCGCACTTCCTCTAATACCCGTCTTCTACATCTACCCACATGGACAACAAAATGCAGCGGGTAAAGATCCTTCTCTGCTTTAAGCCTCAGCTACATGGAACAAAAAAAAATACTTGTATGCCAGACACAGGGAGTTTCTTATTGTTTTCAACACAGCTTCAAGACACCATGGCAAATGATGTATATATACTTATATGATTGATTAACTATGCAGTGACTGGGTTTCGATATTTGTATTGCTTGTTGTGCCCCCTGGTACGCACAAGATGTGTGCGGATGGCAGAATGAATGTTAATCTGTACAACGCATGCTTAAAATCACAGCCGACCTTCTTTTAGTATTGATATTTTTTTAAGCATTCTCCTCTTCCTCCTCCTCCTCCTCCTCCTCCTCCTCTTTACTATTATTGCTATTGTAAACTGGAAAATAATAATTCTGGATAGATTCATGCTTTTCTAGAAAAAAAAAAAGCTACACACCGCGTTTTGTTGTATCAACAAAATGATATG
>JADBJO010009378.1:37500-47500 GCA_016801955.1 Conus betulinus
TCTGCACCTTATTTACTTTACCACAGCCAAACACAGAAAAGACTGGTATGGTCCATGTCATGTATACAAGTCCCTAAAATTCGACGGTCCTCGCAGACTGTGGCCGAGAGGGCAGGTTTTCAGCCCAACCCCATAAGGAGTGCCCCCATGCCTGCCTGGCGCAGAGCATGATATCTTGGGTCACGGTAATGGTAGTCAGGCAGCGCTCCATCGCCGATCGCCCCACATCTCTAAGAGCCGTCACCCGGCGACACAGGCTAGGCCTGCCCTCACGCATATGGCTGGAAGGATCGCTGCGCCGCCTGGCACTGACCTCTCACATCAGAGTCCCTCAAAAGAGAGCTGCCACCTCTCCCTCGCTGGGTCAGGGCTTCCATGCGACTCTGGCCAGTGAGGATGGATGTGCGAAATCAGTAATCGAGTGCAGATGGTGATCGACATATGACCTTTGTTGACTATTAGTAGACAGACCATAATGTTGTATTTTCTAATGCCTGTTTCCACCCATGTGTGTGTGTGTGTGTGTGTGTGTGTGTGTGTGTGTGTGTGTGTGTGTGTGTGTGTGTGTGTGTGTGTGTATGCGCGCGCACGTGTGTGTGTGTGTGTGTGTGTGTGTGTGTGTGTGTGTGTGTATGCGCGCGCGCGCGCACGTGTGTGCGTGTGTGTGTGTGTGTGCGCGTGTGTGTGTGTGTGTGTGTGTGTGTGTGTGTGTGCGTGCGTGCGTGCGTGTGTGTGTGTGTGTGTGTGTGTGTGTGTGTGTGTGTGTGCGTGTGTGTGTGGTGTGCGTGCGCGCGCGCGCACGCGCGCGTGCGTACTGTCTGTGATAAGTACAACTTAGGGTTACTTCGACACAACATAGGGTCACTTTACTGTGCGTGCGTGTGTTCGTGCGGGTTTGCATGCGTGCGTGAGAGCGAGCGTGCGTGCGTGTGTATGTGTCTGTGCGTGCATGCGTGCGTGCGTGCGTGCGTGTGTGTGTGTGTGTGTGGTGTGTGTGTGTGTGGTGTGTGTGTGTGTGTGTGTGTGTGTGTGTGTGTGTGTTCATAGTGTAAGTAGGTAAAGGCCGAAGCATTTGCATGGGCGTTTGGGACTGGAAGGGGGCGGGGAGTTCTCTAAAGACCTTCTCCTCTGAAGACTTTCTCCTCTGAAGACCTTCTCTCAAGCTTACTCTATATACTATCCGCCTACTTAAGGCTGGATATCCGGCTGGCTATGCCTCTTGCTTTTATTTTTCTTTCTTTCTTTTTCTTTCGTTTCTTTTTTTGCCTTATCACAAGAGGTCCTGCTCAGCTGCACGGGCTTACTTTCTGCTGATTTATAAAGATTATAATTATTGTTATTTTCATGATGGCAATGATGATAATAAATATGAATATCACCATCATTATTCTCATCCTCATCCTCTTCATCATCATCATCATCATCATCATCATCATCACCATCACCATCATCATCATCATCATCATCATCATCATCATCATCATCTTCATCAACGATTTTTATTTTCATACATTTTTTTTCTGATTACCATGACATGCTGGAATTAATCAACACACCCACTGATATTTGTGCCATGATCTGTAATTGACGATAAACAAATATATATATATTTTTTCAGTGTGACTGCTTCCTTGCCAGTATAATAAACTCTCCCCAGAGGAAGACCCAACGGCCGAAATAATGGGAAACTACAACCAACTTGTTTTGTGTTCTCCCAAGTTGTCCTGATATATATATATATATATATATGTGTGTGTGTGTGTGTGTGTGTGTGTGTGTGTGTGTGTGTGTGTGTGTGTGTGTGTGTGTGTGTGTGTGTGTGTGTGTGTGTGTGTGTGTGTGTGTGTGTGCGTGCGTGCGTGAGTGTGTGTGTGTGTGTGTGTGTGTGTGTGTGTGTGTGTGTGTGTGTGTGTGTGTGTGTGTGTGCGTGAGTGTGTGTGTGTGTGTGTGTGTGTGTGTGTGTGTGTGTGTGTGTGTGTGTGTGTGTGGTGTGTGTGTGTCGTGCGTGCGTGCGCGCGCGCGCGCGCGCGTGCGTACTGTCTGTGATAAGTACAACTTAGGGTTACTTCGACACAACTTAGGGTTACTTTACTGTGCGTGCGTGTGTTCTTGCGTGTTTGCATGCGTGCGTGAGAGCGAGCGTGCGTGTGTGTGTATGTGTGCGCGCGTGCGTGCATGCGTGTGTGTGTGTGTGTGTGTGTGTGTGTGTGTGTGTGTGTGTGTGTGTGTGTGTGTGTGTGTGTGTGTGTGTGTGTGTGTGTTCATAGTGTAAGTAGGTAAAGGCCGAACATTTGCATGGGCGTTGGGGACCGGAAGGGGGCGGGGAGTTCTCTAAAGACCTTCTCCTCTGAAGACTTTCTCCTCCTGAAGACCTTCTCTCAAGCTTACTCTATATACTATCCGCCTACTTAAGGCTGGATATCCGGCTGGCTATGCCTCTTGCTTTTATTTTTCTTTCTTTCTTTCTTTCGTTTCTTGTTTGCCTATTACAAGAGGTCCTGCTCAGCTGCATGGGCTTGTTTTCCTGCTGATTTATAAAGATTATAATTATTGTTATTTTCAGGATGGCAATGATGATAATAAATATGAATATCACCGTCATTATTCTCATCCTCCTCCTCCTCCTCCTCTCCTCATCATCATCATCATCATCATCATCATCACCATCACCATCATCATCATCATCATCATCATCATCATCATCATCTTCATCATCGATTTTTATTTTCATACATTTTTTTCTGATTACCATGACATGCTGGAATTAATCGACCCAACCCACTGATATTTGTGCCATGATCTGTAATTGACGATAAACAAATATATATAATTTTTCAGTGTGACTGCTTCCTTGCCAGTATAATAAACTCTCCCCAGAGAAAGACCCAACGTCCGAAATAATGGGAAACTACAGCCAACTTGTTTTGTGTTCTTCCCAAGTTGTTCTGGGAATATATATATATATATATATATATATATATATATATATATATATATATATATATATATATATGTGTGTGTGTGTGTGTGTGTGTGTGTGTGTGTGTGTGTGTGTGTGTGTGTGTGTGTGTGTGTGTGTCCTGAACACCCTAATACTCATGGTCAGTGCACAAACCATTTGGAAATCTTGACGCTATTCACTTAAGATGCTAACTCCGGGAGTGGAGCGTATCGACAATGTGACAGCCCTGATATTGCCCCTTGCGTTCAGCCGCGCTATAAACCAAACAAATTGAATCGAACTGCTCCTGTTCAGAGAATAGTGTTTGTTTCCAATTTGTTTTTCTTTTTGTGATTGTTTATTTGTTTGTTTGTAAATTAATACTTCTCTTAGCGTCTGTGTTACCTTGCAATGTTCACAGCAGTCAGTGTGTGTGAAACCGTTTGTGAAGGGATGTCACATAACGGAGGACCTACCGCAAAATGGCACCGGACTCTGAAACGCCACTCGACAGAGCAGTCCCAGCACTGCGGATTGTCTGCCAGAATGAATGGTCACAGTGAGACCAAGCTGCTGGATTTGTGTGAGCTGTTCATGTGAGCCTTCTCTGGCATACCAAGCAGGCCGAACGGTTGTGAAATCATAAAGCACTTGAAAAACGATTAGAAGCAGCCTGCCTGATTGTTGACAGGTATGTGTTTGAAAGCAGACATTGTCAAGAGTGTCTGCTGGAAACGTCTTTTCCCGAGCCAGAGCATACAGTGAAATAAGAGGACGCTCGGAACAGCTTCCACATTTTCTGTGCCGCACTCTTATTTCGGCGCAACACCCACGTGCTCTGTGTGTGTGTGTGTGTGTGTGTGTGTGTGTGTGTGTGTGTGTGTGTGTGTGTGTGTGTGTGGGTGTGGGGGTGTGTGTGTGTGTGTGTGTGTGTGTGTGTGTGTGTGCGTGCGTGCGTGCGTGCGTGTGTGTGTGTGTGTGTGAGAGAGAGAGAGAGAGAGAGAGAGAGAGAGAGAGAGTAATTTCCGTCGATTACCAGAAGGCTGTAACATGACCTCCTGTCTTTGCAGTGGCTGGCAGTCCTGTAGAAACTTGTCAAATAAACTGGTCATGACACGGACTCTGCTGTGTTACGGTGTCCTGTAGAAAGACGTCAAACAAACTATGACACGCATTCCTGTTTTGCTGTGTCTGGTTGTCCTTTAGAAACACTTCAAACAAATTAAGCATTATATGGACAATGGCCTCACTATATTGAGCCGTCTTGTAGAAACACGTGAAATAAACTGATCATGACACGGACTCTCTCTTTGTTGTGTCTAGCTGTCCTATAGAAACACGTAAAACAAACTGAACATCACATGGAGTTTCCTTTGATTAGTCGTCCTGCAGAAACTCGTCAAATAAACTTTCCTTGCTGTATCAGGCTTTCCTATAGAGACGTGTGGAATAAAATTCATCATGACATGGACCTGTGTTTGATGTGTTTGGCTGTGGAAAAAAAAAAAAAACAACACATATAATAAAGTGGACTGTCGTCTTGCTGGGTGAGGATGTCCTGCAGAAACACGTGAAATAAACTGACCACGATGTGGGCTCTGTCTCTGCTGTGTCTGACCCGCCTGGCTTGGAAACGCGTGTAGTCAACTGATCATAAGAAACACTACGCAGTTGAAGCTAGACAGTAATGCTGGATTACGCAGCCTTTATCTATTAAATACTATTACTACTTGTATGGTGATTTTTATTGGTCGGTCTGTTTTCTTTTCCTTTCTTCCTTCCTTCCCTCCTTAAGTCAGTTCGTCTTGCATACCTGATGTACTTTATGTAGATATTGAAAACCATTTCAGACAAGGAAACTGCTTGTGCAGTCTTAAAGCTTTTGACGGAGAGATCTCGGGTACTTCCATCTAGACTTTTTGGTCCTAATAAGTGGTGTCATTATCCATGGCAGCAGTCGCTCTGTCCTCTGCAGTATTGCAGTCACAAAAAAAATCACCAGAAGCTTATTCTTTTACCTTATGGAATGGGCAGAAAAACTCACAGATCATCTTCTGAAATTCTGTTCTGAGTTTGCCGCCAGTTAAAAATATACAAGTAGAAGTTGACGGCACTGTTGGAGAACAGCATGAGGCTGGTGATGGTTTGAATGATGTTGGACAGTCCACCGTCTACGGGGTCGTACCGATCAGCATAATATGGCAACAAGGTCATATCCACTGAGCTCGGCGCTGTTAGAAGGAAAAAAGAAAGAAACACTGACAGCAATTAAGTTTACAGTCAATGAAGACACTTTCCGATGTCTGGAATGCTGCAGGGTTTGCTGTGCAGAGAGGTGTGCGCCTGTTTTGACAGACTGAACCACTGTCCGGAGAAGAACACCGTTGCTGATCATCAGCAACAGCAAAGGCAAAAAAACAGGACTGGGTCAGGTCTACCCAGGCCATATTACGTCAAAAAACCAGTGATACATTGCTGCTACAGACACGGTACTTGTACACACTGTCCCTTCTATGTCATGTCCATACAGAAGATGACAATTGA
The DNA here is from genome assembly GCA_016801955.1 of Conus betulinus. Classification (NCBI taxonomy): domain Eukaryota; kingdom Metazoa; phylum Mollusca; class Gastropoda; order Neogastropoda; family Conidae; genus Conus; species Conus betulinus. The sequence goes on from JADBJO010009378.1 coordinate 42,986, forward strand.
CGAGAACGAAAACGGCGACCACTGTACCAGCGGCACCTCGAGACATTTCCTTCGTCCACACAACTTGAAGGCGGTGCGGCCATTGAACAGAAGCCGCTCTTAGCATGGTGAGAGCGACCAGCATCCATGCAGATACAGGCAACGTGGCGTATTCCATCAGGGTTACAACCTTGCACGGCCAGGACCCCAGGTCATGTAAGTAAGGTATATCAAAGTTAATCCTGACCAAGCTGCCCAGCGGACCGATGATCAATACCAGCTGGTCACTCCAGGCCAGAACTTGGAAGAAAATACTAAGAGTAGATTCAGGAAGACGAAACATGATCAGAATTATCATGACATTTCCGAACGTTCCAAACACAAGCACAAAAGAATGGCCGATTTCATTGATGAGGAAGACAACCTTTTCCATTGACTCGTAGTGACCCCACCACACATCCCCTCTACGCAGATCGCCCGAGTTCTCCGTTATAGTGGTCATCATGACGGATAAGTCCTAAAGACAGCTGGACTCCGGTTAGTTCATGTGTTTGAGTTTGTTGGTGACCTTAGTTACTTCAGGAAAACGCCTTCAAACTGTCACATGGTCTGACAATGAAAACATATAAACTTTTGCTGTATTTGTGATACTAACGACACTGGCAAAGCAGCATCAGATCTTCATCTATCACATCCAGTGTTAAATATTGTAACAGATGCTGACATCGTCTCACCAGATGGCTCATTTAATCGCTCCAAACACACATAGAAAGCACAAAACCACACACACAAAAAAAAATCACGAGAGAGAGAGAGAGAGAGGAGAGAGAGAGAGAGAGAGAGAGAGAGAGAGAGAGAGAGACAGAGAGACAGACAGACAGAGACAGAGACAGACAGACAGATAGACAGACAGTTAGAAAGACACACAGAGAAAAAAAAACGTACATTTTTATGACATTAGGGAAAACGGATGTTTTACATGAGATAAGGCTGTAGATTCTATTTGGGGGGGGGGGGGGGGGTATATGACCAGTATAAAAAAAAAAACAAAAAAATTTGTTCAGTTGATCACGAGAAAAGCCATACGACGAATTAAAACTTCAAAATTCACGTAAGAAATAATAGTTTCAACTGAATTTTTACACATACATAGTTGTCTCAAAACTCTGAATGTTCAGTGCCATTTTAGACAAAAACAAATTCATTTCTAGACGCGATGAGTAGTTTAATGGCGCGTCATACCTTGAGCGCTTATATCAAGGATGATAGAGAATCCCAAGCATCAACTTCACTTGGAAAATGCGCTAAAGCTTCCTCTTCATGTAATACAAAGCTCTTTATTAAAAAAAAAAAAAAAAACTCATCAAATTATCTAACTGAAACGTGAGAAACATGGAGGCAGAAAAAGAACGAGGAAGAAACAATGGAAACAAGCAGCTAAAGAGAACAAACATTCTGGGGAACATTCTCAATCGAATTAAAAGAAGATAAGAAGATAACAGGGGGTTTCGAAGGACAGGATTGAGAGGAGGGAGAGAGAGAGAGAGAGAGAGAGAGAGAGAGAGAGAGAGAGAGAGAGAGAGAGAGAGAGAGAGAGAGAGAGAGATTTTACTTTCAATATGTCAGACTAACGGGAATGATAAAACTGGGTTGTGTGTCGGATTATCGAAACGAGTTGGAATTGTCGGAATCGTGGATGTCGGATTATCGCTACTTTTTCTTACAGTGTCGGATTATCGAAACATCTGAACGTGGGGTGTCGGACTACCGATGTGTCGGACTATCGAAACGTCGGACTACCGGGCCCGGCCCGTGACACCGCCAACAGAATCAAACCAAGACCATGTATATATGGAGGGAATAACTAACTGAAGTCACCATGAGAGCAAGGCATGAAGGGCCACACGTCTGGTAATGCTAGTCGGTGAACATGATGAAGATGATTCTAGGGTATCCAATCCGGTCTTAGACTGCATGACAGGGTTGTACTATACGTTTACTTTCATAATATATCCCAGCGTCAAACAGGCTCGACAGAAACAGACACTTGCTGTGTTGGTAAAGAAATTTGAATCACACTCTCAGAGACACATCCACTGAGCGGATGAGATTTGACCGTGTGGTCCCTGTCTTAGCAGTCGAGCTCTACGAAATTCACCTTAGGGTTGGAGCCGGTCGGGGCAGAAAATCCCACAAATAATTAGTTCTGATGGAAATTGAACATACAACTTCCCAGCCAGGAGTCTGTGACGCTAACCACTTCGCCACGGCGGCTGGTTGATCTCTGATGCTTCGTTTTGTTTCAATTTGTTTCCCTGTTTTATACAGGAGTGGGCACAGAGAATTTCTTCACTTGTGTTTCGTTGCGTGTCCCTCCTAGTTCCATAGACTGGGATAAGGGATGTTGTTACCCAGTGATTGTGTAAACGGATGTAACACATTCTTTCATTTAGTTTATGGCGTTCGACATTCTCTTATCTAATTTACTGTGAATGGTGCCACAATGTTAAAAACATAACGAGGCATCTCTATTTCCTCACTCGTCAATGTTTGAGATTGAGGTGCAGTATGGAAATCCTCGTTAGCCAGTGACATTATGTTGATGTTTGTCTCAAACAGGATAGAGGAATAGCATGTATGGCTTAGTGCGTTTGTTTTTCAATTTTTGTTTTTCATTTTGTTGTTGTTGCATATTTGACTGGGATAGTAAGGGGGACATACTTAAGCGTATTTATTTAGTATTGGAAGACGTTCTTTCGGCCAAATGAGTAAATCAACGGCGATCAAAGAGGAACGCTTGTGATTTGTGCCCAAACACAACTTCATGGAAATTTACAACAACAACAACAACAGTAACAACAACACCAACAGCAGCAGCAACAGCAACAACAAGAACAGCAACTACGACAACAGCAACTAAACGGGAAATTCAGATTTAAGTGTGCTGGATTTTGTTCTGGCACTGCGCGCACAGTAAGGTGTATTGAAACCGTCTGAATGATCAGGACTTTAAACTACAAAGTATGGCCGATAAGCGTTTAGATAGAGGAACCAAGTGGTCGACCCGTGGAGGGTGCGTTCTACAAATACAGGCTGAGCATGTGGCTGACGCGACGGCGATCTGATATGCAGGCTAGCGCTGTGGTGGACGATTTCTCTTGTGTTTGCTGTGTGCGGGCAGACCGGGCTGTGAGACAGCTGCCTCTGGCAGCCGTCCTCCCCATCTTCCCCGTCACAGTGCTGTGTGGCCTGCAGGGGTGGGGTGGTGTCTGGCGTCGTCGTTCGAGTTAGCGTGTGAAGAAGAGAAGTCGAGTTGTACCCTGCGCCATATGTCATTCATTACACACACACACACACACACACACACACACACACACACACACACACACACACACACACACACACACCCACGACGCACACGCACGCACGCACGCACGCATGCACGCACACACACACACACACACACACACACACACACACACACACACACACACACACACACGAGCGTTCGCGCTCGCCCTGGCAGGCACGCACGCACGCATACACACACACGCATGTACACCCACACGTACGCACGCACGCACGCATGCACACACATATACACACGCATGCACCCTCCCCCCCCCCCCCCCCCCCCAACACACACACACACACACACACACACACACACACACACACACACACACACACACACATATACACACACGCGCGCACGCACTCATGCACGCACGCACGCTCTCTCTCTCTCTTTCTCTCTCTCTCTCTCTCTCTCACACACACACACACACACACACACACACACACACACACACACACACACACACACACACACACACACTGAATGCTTTTCTTATATGTTCCTTTTAAAATTTCAATAGTATAGACAAAATAGAAATAGAACTGTGCTGTGAAATTCTGATTTGATCACCTGATCTAAAGTCTGGTTTGACTTAATTGAGTAACTTGGAATGCTTTTAGAAACTGGTTGTTGCTGGTGCGCAGGCTGACTAATGAAAGGGAATGTCTCTGAACTAACAGAAGCAGCAGTTTGTTTTCTTGTAGACGTGTCCGATCAGTGTTTTTCAGTCCACAAAAACAGGATTCCTTGAGAGGAATTTAAGAATCATGCACTTTGTGGACAGACATTGACAGAATGTTCAAGTCGGCAGGTACGTTTCCTTTTTTTTTTTTTTTTACTACCAAAAACTGTAAATTATTAACAACAAACTTCTCAGATAGTAACACTGGTTTAGCAATTTTACACAAAAGATATGCACTTCGCTTCTCACAGGATAGGTCTTGTATAGATTTGTTTTAGTTCTAGGATTCCTATCGCTCAATTGTCTAGTTTTGTTTCAGACTGATTTGTTTGTTATTCGTATTAGGCAAAAAAGAAAGTTCCTGAATTTTTGTCTTCTTTTAACGCACCCTTTAGATGTTTAACAATATTTCCTTTTTCACGATTTCCTTTTTTATTCCTCGTTGCCAAAAGAATTAGTGCAAAGGCATGGCGTTGCCAAAACAACCATGTCCACA
>JADBJO010009378.1:70000-72500 GCA_016801955.1 Conus betulinus
GTGTGTGTGTGTGTTGTGTGTGTGGTGTGTGTGTACGTGTGTGTGTGCGTGCGTGTGTGTGTGTGTGTGTGTGTGTGTGTGTGTGTGTGTGTGTGTACGTGCGTGTGGTGTGTGTGTGTGTGTGTGTGTGTGTGTGTGTGTGTGTGTGTGTGTGTGTGTGTGTGTGTAGGAAGCGGGGGGGGGGGGGTGAGGGGGGGAGGGAGACCAGTTGAACGGCAGTCAATGCTAAAGATGAGCCATCATATACGATGAAAGGGACTGCAGGTCAGTAAAAACACCCACTCCACCCCTTCACACACACACACACACACACACACACACACACATCCACAGGCCACCGCGCTTCCACCTCTCTCTCTCTCTCTTTCTCACACACACACACACACACACACACACACACACACACCCTCTTTCTCTCTCACACACACACACACACACACACACACACACACACACACACACACGTTTGCACACTTCCTTATTGTAGCGGCAAGGAAGAGCCTTAAATTCGGAGCAAGGAGAAATGTTAACAGGTAAGATTTTAGTGCTCCTATTTCACATCAGTAGCATTTCTGTGAACAACATAAAGAACGGAATTTGAAACAGAAAATTGATTCTTTTGATGTGGTGATGGTTTCTTAAGGAAATTTAAGAGGCAACATATGTCACTCGGACACATTCATAGAGAAGAAACCTAAAAGCGAGAAAAAAAACAAAAAACAAAACATGAAGTTGTATGGTTTAGTATAAGTAAAAACAAGATGCAAAGCATATAAACGTACTCCCAGTTTAGATCTATCTTGAATACCGTGTGTAAAAAAAAAAAAGAAACGTCACTACCAAACATGCGTCATAATAAAAAAAAATTACAGTCAAACTGTATAATGTATTTCGTCACTGAGATAAGAAGTACTTTCAGAGATACTCCATGAAAAAGAAAAACCATCGTGGGCTGTTTTAGCCCTTAGTAACGGATATTCTTGAAGAATAAAACATCGCGCATCATCCGTGACCCATAATTACATACCTACAAATTTTCAGAAAGATCGGCCCAGAAGTTTTGTCCAGAGCGAGTGGAACACATTTTGACCACGGACAGACAGACAGACTGAGAGACCACATTTCTTCGTTCCCATTGTAAAGTACTCCCTGTTCTATAAGAACTGGGAGTACAAAACAAACAAACAAAAAAGAACAAACAAACAAATAACACACTCTTTGCAGGAGACATGGATTGAGTTTTCCCCCCTTAGTTTGTCTTGGGTCTTCTTGCCTGGATATGTGCCAGAGGAATAGGTAGCGTACATGTTTGACTTGAGTGCTCTTGTCTGGGCATGTACTAGGGGAATGTATGCCAGAAGAAGCATTGGCTCAGATTCTTTGCTTTTCATTTTTTCATCATAGAACATAATTATATTCCCAAACTTTGCCGGTCGGCTACAGAGAGAAATGGGAATTAACGTTTAGTACATTTTCATTAATATCCATGACATATAATCTGTGTAAGTTATTGTCAGTGTGGCCTGCATTGTAATTGATTACTCTCTCTCTCTCTCTCTCTCTCTCCTCTCTCTCTCTCCTCTCTCTCTCTCTCTCTCTCTCTCTCTCGTTGAAATAAACAAGCAAAAAAAAAAAAAAAAAAAAAAATGCGTTCGAGGTACACAGAGACTAACAAATGAGGTAATGATTTTTTTTTCAAATACATGTGTGTGTGTGTGTGTGTGTGTGTGTGTGTGTGTGTGTGTGTGTGTGTGTGTGTGTGTGTGTGCTCTCCTGTTTTTTTCCAAACTTATGAGAAAGTATGAAATAAAGAAATATAATGGATTTCGTTTAATTAATAAGGACTGTCGTGTGGTGAGAACGACTCGAGTGAGAAATGTGTGTGTGTGTGTGTGTGTGTGAGAGAGAGAGAGAGAGAGAGAGAGAGAGAGAGAGAGAGAGAGAGAGAGAGAGTGAACGAGACAAAGACAGAGACAGAGACAGAGAATGGAGGGGTGTCTTCACGGTCCTGCTCAAGGGTCGACAATTATTCAGTCTGGAACTGGCATTTTGGAGGACAGGTGTATCGAGCAGTGCCTTCCTGATAATGGGCAAAAAGAGGTGGAGGGAAATGGATCAGTGGAAAGATGGGGGTGGGGGGTGGGGGTGGGGGGGGGGGGGAGGAAGCCGGAGGGCAAGGGAGAACAGAAGGGGTCGTTAAATGGTGATGAATGGTCGCGGAAGAGAAGGAGTTCGGTGGAGGTCCTGAACAATAGATGAGCTCAAAAGGAGCTCTTGAATCTGGTCTGAACCTCCTTCCGATGCCTAATATGTCCACCTCCATGTTGTGATGTATGTATTTCCCATAATCCCCTGGCCCCCTTTCACCCCCAAAAGGAATGTGTAGCTAGTATATCTGTAATACGTTAAATGATTGTCAAGAACTCCCTCCCGTTTCCAGTTCAGTGAACTCTGTCTTGTTACAAGCGCACGTATATCATTATACCAAATACTGTACTGC
>JADBJO010009378.1:80000-82500 GCA_016801955.1 Conus betulinus
GCACCATGTTAATTTGGGTACAGCATATCAGTTCATATTGAGCACCACGTTATTTTTAGGTCTAGGGTATCCGTTGATATCTGGCACCGTGTTGCTTTCGGTGCAGGATATCTGTTCATGTTTGACACCATGTTGTTTTCAGTGTAGGATATTAGTTTATATCTGGCGCCATGTTATTTTTTAGTGTAGGGTATCCCTTCATATCTGGAACCATGTAATTTTCAATGTAGTATATCAGTTCATATCTGACACCGTGTTACTTTTGGTGTGGGATATTCATTCTTATCTGCCACCGTGTTCTTTTCGGTGTAGGATATCCGTTCATATCTGGCACCATATTATTTTCGGTGTAGGATATCCGTTCATATCCGGCACCATGCTATTTTTTGTGTTGTGGGATATCAGATCATATCTGGCATCATGATTATGTTCGTTGTAGGATATTCGTGTACATTTGACACCATGCTACTTTCTCCGTGAGGTTGAGGCTATCTGTGCACACCTGAATCCATGTTACTTTCTCCGTGAGGTTGAGGCTCTCTGTGCACACCTGAATCCATGCTACTTTCTCCGTGAGGTTGAGGCTGTCTGTGCACACCTGAATCCATGCTACTTTCTCCGTGAGGTTGAGGCTCTCTGTGCACACCTGAATCCATGCTACTTTTCTCCGTGAGGTTGAGGCTGTCTGTGTACACCTGAATCCATGCTACTTTCTCCGTGAGGTTGAGGCTGTCTGTGCACACCTGAACCCATGCTACTTTCTCCGTGAGGTTGAGGCTATCGGCGTACACCTGAATCCATGTTACTTTTCTCCGTGAGGTTGAGACTATCTGTACAATCATGAAATACGGGCTGGTACACCCATGGGGATGCTACTTTAAGGCTGTTATGAGTTGCATCCTGTAGTCTGATTTACCTCTGTTCAAGAGCAGTTATGTCCCTTGATATCTTAATGGAGTGTCCTGCGCGTGCCTGTACCCGTCGTCAACACAGCGCAGGCCTCCAAGGGGTGGTACAGGACTGCTCTAAAGGCAGGTGAAGACAGTGCTTCTCTGGGTCCTCCCCGGCACCTTCGGGTTTTTCTTTCATGCTGCTACTTTCTCCGTGAGGTTGAGGCTCTCTGTGCACATCTGAGTCCATGCTACTTTCTCTCCCGTAACAGATAGCTGTCCGTGCACACGTCGCACACACGTCGCACCTTGTTTCTTTCCCCGTAAAATGTGTTAAGCTGGCGTCCGTGGTACTTTGGCCATAACATGTAGGATGCACTCCTTGAAACAAGGTACTTAATTAGTGATGTGTGTAGTATTCCTGGCGCGCACGTGGCACGTTGGTACTTTCACTGTAGGGTGTAGGTTACCATGTCCAAGCCCGACTTGTCGCTTTGCAAGTAATGTGTTGAATACCCGATGCATGCCTGACACTGTGTGACTTTTCGCCGAAAACGGTTGGATACTCGGTACCCGCCCGCCCACGCTTAATTTCGCTATGAAGTGTAGGATATCCTTGTACGCCATGCATTAGAATACCTTCACCGTAAGTATAGGATACCCGATGTGCGCCTGGTATATTACTTTCGCCGTAAAGTGTAGGATGCCGGGGTGAACGCCTGGTATATTACTTTTGCCATAAAGTGTAGGATGCCCGATGTGCGCCTGGGTATATTACTTTCGCCGTAAAGTGTAGGATGCCGGGTGAACGCCTGGTATATTACTTTTGCCATAAAGTGTAGGATGCCCGATGCGCGCCTGGTCTATTACTTTCGCCGTAAAGTGTAGGATGCCGGGTGTACGCCTGGTATATTACTTTCGCCATAAAGTGTAGGATACCCGGTGCGCGCCTGGTATATTACTTTCGCCGTAAAGTGTAGGATGCCCGATGCACGCCTGGTATATTACTTTCGCCGTAAAGTGTAGGATGCCCGATGCACGCCTGGTATATTACTTCCGCCGTAGTGTAGGATGCCCGATGCACGCCTGGTATATTACTTTTGCCGTAAAGTGTAGGATGCCCGATGCACGCCTGGTATATTACTTTCGCCGTAAAGTGTAGGATGCCCGATGCACGCCTGGTATATTACTTTCGCCATAAAGTGTAGGATGCCCTGTGAGTGCCAGGTGAATGTTTGGCATTATGGTACTTACTCTGTAAGGTATAACATAATGATTGCACACCTGGCACCAGCAACTTGTCCTCTCTGTCGCAGCATGTGTTTTCCCCGTCAGCTTAGAACCTTGAACTTTACGATGTATGAGGTCTTCTATGAAGTCCTGTTCATCGGTCCGTGTGGGTTATACGACTAATATACTAATAACTTTGCATGCGTGGCTTATTGGCAAGACGGATTGTACTGGTCGAGTTTCTTCCTCCAGCAAGCATCCAGCCTACTCTTGAAAGCTTCCACAGAAGGTGCCAGGACCACTTCGTCTGGGAGACTGTTCCATGTTTTGACGAGTCTTTCACTGAAGAAATGTTTCCTGGTATAGCAGTGGGTGTGGTG
>JADBJO010009379.1:0-20000 GCA_016801955.1 Conus betulinus
TTTCGGTCTGCTTGCTCTGATGTTGATGTCAGGAGCACCACAACCTGCTGAACTGTTACCACCTTAAAGAACACAGCGCCGAGGTCGTGGCCCTCTAAATGGATCCGCGACAAGGTCGCCCCGTGTTCACTGGCGCCGCCATGGTGTCCGCGCCATCACACAATGGCAACGTGAACCGGCAGCCAATGAAAAGCGCTGAGAGTCACCACTGCCCACGTGCCTTCTCGACGGTGAACATGCCTGTTAGCAAGATGAAACAAAAAAACACAACACGGATTTTTTTTTTTTTTCGTGCAGATGGTGCAGTCCGTTTCGCAACATTTCACAAAAAAAGTACTTTGGAACCGACTTTAAGGAAACTTTGTAGAGAAGATGGAACGTGGCTCACGAACGTACCGAGTATACTTTTGTGCGGATCTGTTTTACGGATCCGAATTGAAGGGCGGATCCCGGATCCATCAGATCCCGTTGGACGTTTGGCTGAGGTCTTTGCTCTCGCAAGTGCCTTTCTAGATCCCGCTCAGTTCTCGTTTCATTGCGGTCCCCACTGTTATGTAAAACTCACAGAAATCTTTATAGATCCCCACTGTTACGTGAAACCCACAATATATTTCTAGATCCCGCTCAGTTCTCGTTTCATTGCGGTCTCCACTGTTACGTGAAACTCACAAATATCTTTATAGATCCCCACTGTTACGTGAAACCCAACAAATATATTTCTAGATCCCGCTCAGTTCTCGTTTCATTGCGGTCCCCACTGTTACGTGAAACTCACAATATCTTCCTAGATCCCTACTGTTACGTGAAACTCACAAATATATTTCTAGATCCCTACTGTTACGTGAAACTCACAAATGTCTTTCTAGATACCCACTGTCATGTGAAACTCACAAATGTCTTTCTAGATCCCGCTCAGTTTTCGTTTCATTGCAGTCCCCCACTGTTACGTGAAACTCACAAATGTCTTTCTAGATCCCGCTCAGTTTTTCGTTTCATTGCAGTCCCCACTGTTACGTGAAACTCACAAATGTCTTTCTAGATCCCGCTCAGTTTTCGTTTCATTGCAGTCCCCACTGTTACGTGAAACTCACAAATGTCTTTCTAGATCCCCACTGTCATGTGAAACTCACGAATATCTTTCTAGATCCCCACTGTCACGTGAAACTCACAAATGTCTTTCTAGATCCCCACTGTCACGTGAAACTCACAAATGTCTTTGTAGATCCCGCTCAGTTCTCGTTTCATTGCGGTCCCCACTGTTACGTGAAACTCACAAATGTCTTTCTAGATCCCGTTTATGAAGTCCCTTCTGTTACGTGACACTCGACACACTCGGAACTGTTGGACTAATTGGAACATCTGGGTTTGGATGAAGGGAAAACAGAGAGTGTTCATGTGATAGTTTGTATTCTTAGAGCGCAGTGCTATGGAAGCATTAGGTTGATATTGCGAGAAATGAAGAAAACTAGACGTTAGCGCGTGTACCTCGTGTGTGTGATACTGCATTCCAGTCTCTGTAAGTTCATACGGATATTCTATCTCTATGTCCACAGATAAATACAGCTGTCGTGTGATTGTTGTTATTGTTGTCGTCATTGCTCTCTCTCTCTCTCTCTCTCTCTGTGTGTGTGTGTGTGTGTGTGGTGTGTGTGTGTGTGTGAGCATGTTTTTAAGTATAGCCTGAAGAAAACACACAGTTTCAACATACACCATACTTGTATTGAATTTTTTTGAATGAAGATAAGTGATTGCTCGTTCATTTTCCTTGCCCTGAATGTTTTGCGTCTTGCCTGAAGAAGACTTAAGAGGTCGAACGCGTCGTGTTTTGTCTTGTGATTCGTTTGTCTACGTTTTGCTTGGCGGTTCGCTCTTAATTACATTTAAGATTTGAAAAATCAATTTTGTAAAGACATGCTTGAGACTTGCTCACCTTATTTTCACGCTCTTGCCAGAACATACTTTGTCAAAGGTACGGTAAGAATTGTCTCTTGTTTACGCGAACCAACATTCATATTTGACAAACGAATGAGTGAGTGGACCGGAGAACACCAAAGGAGGTAAAGGAGATATTGGTGATTCCGTCATGCTACCATGGCCAAATGCTGCATGTAAGACGATTTTTTTTCTTTTTTTTTTTTTTTTTTTTTTTTTTTTTGTTCACTCAGAATTGGAGTCGGACTATCTGCTATCGCTTGCCGCATGAGACATGGAGGGTAGGGTGGGGGGGGGGGGGGGGGGGGACTGGGGGGGGGGGGGGGGGGGGGGGGGGGGGTGGGGGAAGGGAGGTTGTCAGTGATTGTGCACGGGGAAAGTCCATTGTCCTCTGTGGCGAAAAACCTCGTTGAACACGGTCTTTGCGGGGAGTCAGTTTGACGTCACTGCTGTATAAGTGTTTTGTCCGAAAAGGGAGTTCCGTTCCTCCTCCACCCCCCCCACCCCCCCCCCCCCTCTCTCTCTCTCTCTTCTTACTTCTCCTACCTACCCCCCCCCCCCCCCCCCCCGCCCCCCCCCCCCCCCTTCCCCCTACCTCCCCCCCCCCCCCCCCCCCCCCCCCGACTTGTTCCTCTCTCGCGCCCCTCTCTTTCTCCCTTAGTCAAATAGCTATTCCCATCCTGTGCATTCTCGTCATCCACATTCTTAATTCTCTCCTCACACACACACACACACATGCGCACGCGTGCACACATGGGCCCGTGCCCACAATCCATACGCACACGTGTACATTCACTACACACACATATTGGAAAAAGAAAAAAAAAAAAGAAAAAATGACACAATCAATGTTACGTAGACACTCAAGGTCTGACCAGCGCATTGGGCTAATGCGTAGGTCAGACATCTGCTAAGTCGTAGCCACGAGACCCTCTTCTTCAATTCTCTCAGCTTAGTTGTTGGTTCATTTATCCATCGGCTTCAAATCATGCGCAGTATGGTCTCAAAACTTAGCGGATGTGGTGCAGCGTCTATGGACTAGTCCGCACGCAGTGACGCCTCCTTGATGAAACTGAAACTGAAACTCTCCCTCTCCTTTCTATTTCATGGATCCTGCTCGCCGTCCTTCTCTCCCCTCCATTCACTCTCCCCTTCTTCTCCCCCCCCCCCCCCCCCCCACCATCCTCCACTCACACACACTTTACTTTTTTCCTCCCTCGCGGGTCCTTTTCCCCCACTATCTGTCTCTAGTTTCCACCCCCATCCATTTGTTAGTCCTGCCTCCCCCCCCCCCCCCCCCCCCTCTCCTCTCTTTCTTTCTCTGTCTAATGGGCGAGTCGGCAGTTTCGCGTGCCTTTCGTTGGTCAGAGAGCTCTCGGCAAGTGAGGAAAGGGGGGGGGGGGGGAGGGGACGGTGACCCCTTGATCAGTAAGCCTATAAAGTCAGCACTGACATGCTCTAAAGTGAAAATCGTTTTTGAACACGCCGTTCAGTTCCTAAAAATATTCATATCTAAGTTAGTCCTGTCTGTCTTCACTGTCCGATAAATAGCCTTTTTGCTGATTGTGTGCTTTAATTTGGCCGACTACTCTTTCATCTTTACGATAAATACCTTTTTGCTGATTATGTGCTTTAATTTGGCCGACTTCCCTTTCATCTTTAAAAAGTCTCTTTCACTCAATCCATTGGCCCCAGCAAATCGCCACTAAAAAAAGACAAAACAAAACAAAACAAAACAAAACGCTCGAGCGTTTCCGAGTTCTCTCTCTCTCGTTAATTTCGGGTCTTCAAACGAGCCCTAAGATCTCGAAAGGAGGAGAACGTCCGTTACAACAGTCGTTGAGGGGCAAGTCGAATGTCTGTTATGACGTAATCAGACTCTTCAGAGCAACCCTTAATTAGTCACATTGTCGTAACGCAAATGGATGAAAAGGACTTAAATCTCAAGGGCAGTCTGAATTCGAAGCTTCCCTGTGTGGAATCTGGAGTATTTTGGGAATTGTGGTTTGAAGATTGCGACACAGAACTACCCTTTATCAATATCAAAGTCAATTGACCACACACACACACCTCTCTCTCTCTCTCTCTCTCACTCTCTCTCTCTCTCTCTATATCTCTCTATATATATATATGTGTGTGTGTGTGTGTGTGTGTGTGTGTGTGTGAGTGATTCACGGATGGACGGTAATTTTGAGGATTTCATGTCGAGGGGGAGGATTGAATGTGCTTTCACCCCCCCCCCCCCCCACCCCCCCCCCCCCCCCCCCCCCCCCCCCCCCCCCCCCCCCCCCCCCCCCCATCCCCCTCCACCCCCTCACGTTTGTCAAAGAAGTGAGAGGAAGTCTACTGATGAAGTACATGGACATTACGTTTTGATGGTAAGGAGCTTTGAGTGATTTATGCCCTGCCAGAATCGTCAAACGCTTCACATTTAGAGTATTTTCCCGGTTAAAACTGGAGTGCGAGTCTCCGTGCACTCTGGAAGTACGTGACAAGGGGTGTTTCTGATTGGTCTGGGGTAAGCCCTTTGCCCTCTCCGGCGTAAAACCCTGGTATAAAGACAGTTACGGGAATGTCAGTTTCACATGAGTGCTGTTTTAGTGTTCGGAGTCTGGTTAGGGAGCCTTCTTTCTCTGCCCCCACCCCCTCTCTCTCTCTCTCTCTCTCCCCCCCCCCCCCCCCCCCCCCTCCCCCTTCTTTGGCTTCATGCATGGAAATTGCCCATGACTGGGCCACTGTGCTGATGGCGCGCTCTTCATTAGTCAGATACTCCCAGTTAGAGCTGACCTCAGAGCTGACCTCTTGTCCAATCAGCATCAACCAGGTTGTAAAGTTCCGCTCTCACGTGCCGAGTAGCTGGAGTTCCTCCTGTATAGCATGCAAGCCATCCACGATGTTAAACGCGCGCACACGACATGTCACAGCAAGTCTGTATTTTGTCGGACATAACCTCCGTCTTTTCTTACCCCCCCCCTCCACCTCCCCCCCCCCCCCCCTCTCTCTCTCTCTCGTCCTACCCTACCTCGAAAGATGTCTGCTAATTCTATACAGTTTGGTCTTAATGCTGGACAAAATGCAAGCATAATGGTGCACACACACACACACACACACACACACACACACACACACACACACAGAGAGAGAGAGAGAGAGAGAGAGAGAGAGAGAGAGAGAGAGAGAGAGAGAGAGAACACGTAGACCACGTCCTATTTTGCTGTCCGAGCCAAAGTAAAACTGTCTTTAAACATGCCTTTCAGTTCCTCCTGCGATCATGCGCCCTGCCTGTTTTCACTATGAAACGACCATCTCTTTGGCTTAGTAGGTGTACATAGATTTGCCAGTCTTCCCTAAACTTTTTTAAAGTCGCACTGCTGTACACAGCAAATCCACACACACACACACACACACACACACACACACACACCACAAGTGCGTGTTCTAGAATTCCACCCCTCTCGTCACTGTAGGGATTCGGACAAGTCCTGTCGAGCTAGGCCGAAAATGACGTGCACAGGATCCTCAGTCCTTTAGCAGGCAATCAAAATGTCGGCTGTGAGGTCATGACATTCTCAACGGTGCCTCTAGTTCATGTCTGATTTTTGCTGGGAAAACTAGACACGCAGCTCACGTGCCGTGGAGAGTTGGGCCATGCATGAACATGTTGTAATGACGACTTTAGCAGGACAAGACACAGCGATTGAACATGTTTTTACCAACAAATTGAGCGGAACGACACAGAGCGATGAACATTAAATTTGTGTCCAAACAAAACGAATAAAGATACGGCAATGTCCACAGAACAACACACAGCTATGAACATTTTTGTATTAACAAAGTGAACAAGACGCAGCAATGAACATCTTGCACTGACAAATTGAACAGAACAACTCTCAGCAACAGAACATCTTGCACTGACAAATTGAACAGAACAACTCTCAGCAACAGAATATCTTGCATTGACAAATTGAACACCACACAACACTCAATAATGAACATCTTGCACTGACAAATTGAAGAACTCTCAGCGACAGAACATCTTGCACTGACAAATTGAAGAACTCTCAGCAACAGAATATCTTGCATTTGACAAATTGAACACCACAACACTCAATAATGAACATCTTGCACTGAAAATTGAAGAACTCTCAGCGACAGAACATCTTGCACTGACAAATTGAAGAACTCTCAGCAACAGAATATCTTGCACTGACAAATTGAACACCACAACACTCAATAATGAACATCTTGCACTGACAAATTGAAAAAAAAAAAACTCTCAGCAACAGAACATCTTGCACTGACAAATTGAACAGAACAACACAGCAACATTACCTGGTTTTTTTTTTTTTTTTAATGCTGCAGGAATTAAGACGTCTCTCTCTCTCTCTCTCTCTCTCTCTCTCTCTCTCTCTCTCTCTCTCTCTCTCTCTCTCTCTCTCTCTCTCTCTCTCTCAGTAGCTTCCTTCGCTTGGCTGCCAGCAGGACGGATTTCTCAAGGCAGACTGGATATTTGTAACAAAATAGCCGAACTGTTTCCAGTATGCCAGGAATCATCTCCCTTCCACGTTAGCAAGTGTCCTCAACACTGCTGACAGAAATGGCCCTGTCCTCCTTCAAAATCACTGGTGAGGGGGTGTCAAGCAGTAGAAAGTGTCCTCAACACTGCTGACAGAAATGGCCCTGTCCTCCTTCAAAATCACTGGTGAAGGGTGTCAAGCGGTAGAAAGTGTCCTCAACACTGCCGACAGAAATGGCCCTGTCCTCCTTCAAAATCACTGGTGAAGGGTGTCAAGCGGTAGAAAGTGTCCTCAACACTGCGACAGAAATGGCCCTGTCCTTCAAAATCACTGGTGAAGGGTGTCAAGCGGTAGAAAGTGTCCTCAACACTGCCGACAGAAGTGGCCCTGTCCTCCTTCAAAATCACTGGAGAAGGGTGTCAAGCGGTAGAAAGTGTCCTCAACACTGCTGACAGAAATGGCCCTGTCCTCCTTCAAAATCACTGGGAAAGGGTGTCAAGCGGTAGAAAGTGTCCTCAACACTGCTGACAGAAGTGGCCCTGTCCTCCTTCAAAATCACTGGTAAAGGGTGTCGAGCGGTAGAAAGTGTCCTCAAACACTGCGGACAGAAATGGCCCTGTCTTCCCTAAACATCAATGGTGAAGGGTGTCAAGCGGGTAGAAAGTGTCCTCAACACTGCTGACAGAAATGGCCCTGTCCTCCTTCAAAATCACTGGTGAAGGGTGTCAAGCGGTGGTTGTTCTTCGCTGACTCCAGCCTGTCCAACATCACAACTCGGTCACCATGACACCAGCTGTGTATCGGCGGAAATGTCCGTCCCACGTGATCAGAGACAGAAGACGAGCCGAGACGCACAGGACTTCTACAGTTCCAGAAGAGTTGTAGAAGAAAAGGCAAATTGTTCCCCCCCCCCCCACCCCCCCTCCCCATGTCATTCTTCCGACTCCTCCCGGCAGCATGTTTTTTTTATTTATTTTATTTTATTTTTTATCTCTATACCGTTCATAAGCAGACCCCCACAAAGTGGCAGAATCATCAGCCGGTTGATGGCAGCTACTATATGGAAGAAGAAGAAGAAGGAAAACACGACTGCAGCGGACACTTTTGGAAATGTTAGTGTCAACAATTGTAGTGAGGCAAAATGTGCACGATTGAGTGGTGAAGAAACAGTCTACACACGCACGCACTCATGGCGCGACATCCCGACGATGATGTGGCGGTGGAAAACGCCTGTGCGATTGACAGTGGTGGTGACTGTGATGCTGGTGAAAGTAGTGAACGTGCCGATAATGTGCTCCACACTTCTGGCAACGAACATGCCATAGCTGTGAACTCACCGGGTGATAAACAGTGTACCGAGAGAGTGGCAGGCAAAAACTGTTCATGAAACAAAAGTCACGTTGAGCAAACAATGCACAAAATGATGTACAGAACCAGGAGCAGTTTTAAGACAGAAGACAGCCCCCCCACATCCCGGCTGGTGAGGACGGAAATCCTGATCTGGACACGGCCTGACCGTAACTGAATGATAAACATTTTTTTTTTTTTTTTTTGTGCTGTCCCAACCAACCTCTGCGTGACTTCAGAGGCACTGCACCCACGCCGCTCATTCCGACACCCCGTCCACAGCCACAGCCCGGTCGGCCCCGCCGCAGCAGCCCCGGCACCGGCAATCCACAGGGAGCGGTCAGTGTCAAGTCGTCAAGAGGCAACCCACACCGGAGGAGACACTGCACTGCTGCCGAGTCACTTCGGTGGTGTTCAGTGGCACCTGTTCTGATCTAACATACACAGAAACACCACCTACTAAGCCCCCTACTGACGACAATAATTGCTTAGTCGCGGAGCCTGCGTGAGTGAGCTCTCCCTCCGGAGGGCGCCACCACGGCCGTCCGACGACAACAACCCCATGGACTCGCCGATACCGGTGACCCGACGGAACCAAACCAAGACCACTGACATGGAGAGGACATCGAAACTGAGGTCACCATGAGAGCAGGGCATGAAGGGCCACAGAACTTGAGACATTTTTTAAATGCTGATCGATGAGAATGAGGATGATTAAGATGATGCTACGGATTTCCATTTGGGTCTGAGACTCCATGACAGGGCTGTACTCTACGCTTCCTTTCATAATATATCCCGGCGTCAACCAGGCCCGAGAGATACAGGCACCTGCAGTGTTGGTCAGGAAATTTGAGCAACACTCTCAGAAACGCATCCATTAAGTGGATGAAACTCGACTGTGTGGTCCCAGTCTTCCCAACTGAGCCCGTAGCAAACTCAACTCTGGGTAGGAGCCGGTCGGGGCAGAAAAACCCACATGACTTCTGATGGAATTCGAGCCCACGACCTTCCAGCCGGGAGTCCGCGACGCTAACCATTTCGCCACGGCGGCTGGTCTGAATGATAAACATATTTCCTCACAGTGATTGTCTAACCCTCACTGTGATGTTGATTTGCTGCCTTGTCGTACTTCTTTGGCATGGTTTCCTTGTGTCAGGGTCAAAGTCCTGATCCAGTTTTTATTTTGATAGGTCCGTTTCCAGGTCCAATTTTTTATTTTCCAGTTGTCGGCAAGTTTCGCCGAGGTGAAAATTGATAAATGGCCTGTCCCATGTGTAAGATTTGCATAGGGGGTGTAGTAGGTGGTAAGTTGTGTTGGTTCAGTAATATTAGTTGATTGTGGTTAACGCTTTTTTTTCCCCCTATGATTTAGGATGGTCCTGGAAGGAAGGGTTTGTCAGACTTGCAGACGACACTTTACTACTAGCGAGAGTAGGAACAAGATGTGTGTTTGACACGGGAGATTTTGTGAAAGTATAATTTTGTGTCATATTCATTTTTTTTTTGGTTAAATATATGTAATTTGAAGACCTGTGTCAGTCAAAAACTGAACTGGAAACGAAGGAATCAATTTCTAATTTGTTGAAAGATTTAAACATTGGATCTTTACTGTAGTAGTACAGTAAATTCTTTTGGCCAAAGTGTGTTTGACACAGATATTTTGCTTTGCAGTAGTAGTACTGTGATAACTATTTGTGAATGTGAGCAAGGTCCTGTCACGGAATAGTATGATTTGCTGTTGCTGTTTGCGGTTGCTGTTCATGATGCTGCCATGCGGGTGTCGTTGAAGTGGGTCTCGGCTACGCTACAGTCAGGGTTCTCAAGTTACGCTACTTGGAGGAGGAACTGTGTGTGTGTGTGCCGGTGAACAGTGGGTTCTGCATCTGAGTTCAAGACATCCTAGGACTGGAGACTACTGCACCTACACTACAGAAAAAATTAGCTAAGTAAAACTTTGGTCTTTGGACTCTAAGACTATATTGTTGGCTATGATGAGAGCGACTCCGGGTCGCTAGTATTGGTTGTTTTATTTTGGTTATGGTGGGGTGCTAAAAAAAAATTAATGATAAATAAATATGTGAAATATAAAGTTTGTGTGGTCACCCTAATTGTGAGAATGTTTGTTTAAATATTGTCCTGTTCTATGCTTTAAATCTATTACCTGTTAGAGGTAAACCAAATTCTTGGAGAAGAATAATTTTGCACAGACTCTATTATTGAAATACCTAGACTACTGGGAGAGCTGTGACAAAAAATGGGGGCTCGTCCGGGATATTGATCCAAGAGGTTCCTGTTATTTTTGCCTACTGCTAGTTAGCAGAAAGTATATTGTGGTTATTTTAGTTGATGATTTGTTGGAATTTGTATTGCAGGGAAGACACTTGGTTTTGTAGTGTTGTTAGGATATATATATATTTTTTTTCCTTCTCTGTTGTGCATTTATTTTAGAGTTGAAAATTTTGTTGTTGGGATGGCAGAAGCTTATCCTACTCCTGAAGTTACTCCAGTGGGTCGTGGCCGTGGTCGCGGTGCTGTTACTGAGGATAGATCTCGTCAGTTTATTCTTGGAAGTCCTATGGCAAGGTTAGAATGGAGGGGGTGAACAGATGGGGTTAACTGGCAGAGAACTTGCTCAGTTTGTTACTGACTGTGAAAAAAACAGATTATTGAGGCAGAAAGAGGTTGAAGCTGAGATAGCTTTGAAAGAGCGAGAACTGCAGCTGAGAATGCAGGCGTCTTCATTTAGTCATGGGGATAGTCAGGAGTTTGAGAGGGTCAAACTTGACATGCCATTTTTTGAAGATGGTGATGATATTGATAGCTATCTTTGTCAGTTCGAACGTCTCTCGCAAAGTTGCAGGATTGGAAGCCGAGTACTTGGGCAGTGCGATTGGGCGCTTTGTTGAAAGGCAAGTCAAGAGAGGTTTATACTGGGTTGTCAGAGGATGAGGTGCACAGTTATACTGTTCTGAAAACTGCTCTGTTAAGGCATTACCAGATTTCAGCGGAGCGGAGACTTATCGTCACAAATTTCGCAGAGTTCGGAAAGAACCAGGGAGAGACTTACCAGCGTTATGTGGCAAAACTGAAGTTGTGGGTGGAAAGGTGGCTACAGTTGTCAGAACGTAGAGCTACTTTTGATGAACTTCTGGATTTAGTGCTCATGGAACAGTTTTTGGAGAGTTTGTCAGCGGATTTGGCAACTTTCATCCGGGAGAGAAAACCGAAGTCTGTGCAAGAGGCTGCAGATTTGGCCGAGATATACTCTGAAGCTCACAGGGGAAGGAATGAAGTTAGTAAAGTGGGGACTACCTTCTGGTTCAAGGGGTTCAGTAGGCCAGAAACTGGGTTTTTCAAAACCCAGCAAGGAAATCATGTGTCATCACTGCAAGAAAAGGGGACATAAAAAAGTGGATTGTTTTCTTTGGAAAAAAGAAAAGGAAAAATCAGGGATAAAAGCAGTCATTACAACCATGCGACTGGGTTCACATGATTCTAGTCATGTTGATGAATTGTGTCAGGCTTGTTCGGGAAAACCTTTTGTGCCAAGATGTACGGCTAAAGTTGGGTCAAAGGAAATTGAGGCTTTGAGAGATACAGGGGCAGAACTTTTTGTGGTGAAGAAAGATTTGGTGGCTGAGAATCAGTTGACGGGAGAGACACTGAAAGTCATGTTGGCAGATTCCAGTAGTGGTCAGGAACTACCTATTGGGTGGATAGATATTCAGTCTCCATTTTTCACAGGAACTACCAAGGCTGTACTGATGGAAAACCCAGTGGTAGATTTACTCATTGGAAACAAGGCAGTTGGTCAGGATGGAGAGGAAGTGTCTGTACCTGTGTACAAAGCGGGGAAGTCAGTGTCGGTATTGACTCGGGCTCAGGCAGCGAAACAGAAAAAGCCATTTGTTCCTTTGAAGCCTTCTGCTGAAGCAATAGGAAATGTGAGTCCGGATGAATTGAAGAAGGCTCAACAGAATGACAAAACCTTGGAAAAGTTTTGGGATCTGGCAAAGGAGGGAAAACCTAGAAACTCTGGAAAATCTGGGCAGGTAGTGTTTGAAGAAAGTCGGGGGATACTCTACCGACAGTATATTGGAAAAGATGGTTCATACAAACAGGTTGTTGTACCTGTGTGTTTCCGTCGGGACTTGATGAGGATTGCTCATGAATCATTGATGGGAGGTCACTTGGGAACGAAAAAAAGACTCTCGAGAGGTGCTGGCAGCAGTTTTTCTGGCCAGGAATTGTGCTGATGTCAGACGATACTGTCTTTCTTGTGATGTGTGTCAGAAAATGACTCCTAAAGGGAAAACAAAGAAGGTTCCTCTGGTCAGAATGCCATTGATTGACACTCTTTTCGTAGGGTGGCTATTGATTTGGTTGGTCCTATAATTCCAGCATCTGAAAGTGGGAACCGCTATGTACTGACAGTTGTGGACTATGCTACTCGTTACCCTGAAAGCGGTACCTTTGAAGAGTATTGAAGCTGAACGTGTGGCCGAGGCTTTGTTTGAAATCTGGACGAGAGTGGGGCATACCATCTGAAGTGTTGACTGACAGAGGGACTCAATTCACTAGCTCTGTTATGAGTCAGATAAATCGACTTTTGTCTACCAGAGGTCTGACGACAACTCCGTACCATGCACAGTGCAATGGGTTGGTCGAAAGGTTTAATGGTACTCTCAAAACAATGCTGAAGAAGTTGTGTCAAGAGAGCAGCCAAAACTTTGGGATTGGTTTCTTCCTGCTCTTCTTTTCGCTTACCGTGAAATCTCCTCAGGAAAGTCTTGGATTTTCACCTTTGAACTTCTGTACGGTCGTACTGTCAGAGGGCCACTCATGGTTTTGAGACAGGCATGGACTGATGAGGAAGCTGCTGATGAAGTCAAAACTACTGCACAATATGTTGTTGATTTGCGGAATCGCATTGAGGAAACTTGCAACTGGCTCAGGAAAATTTGAGGAGAAGGCGACCCGCTCGATATGCCAAATATTTTGACCGAAAAGCTAGTCCTCGTTCATTCAAACCTGGAAGCAAAGTTCTTTTGTTATTGTCCCCCAAACACAACAAACTTCAGGTCTGTTGGCAGGGTCCATATGAAGTGGTGGAGAGAGTTGGAGAAGCTGACTACAGGGTCAGGGTGGCAGGCAGGGTAAAAAACTGTATCATGCAAATTTGCTGAAACAGTATGTTGAGAGACCAGATGGAGGGAAACAGGAGGCGGTTTCAGCTGTTCAAGTTGCAGTTGTTGTGGAGGAAGGAGGAAAGGATGGACTTGGGAAAGATTTCCGGAAGGTTCCTATGTGTTCACTAGGAAAAGAGGAGTCTTTGGCGGACATCCAGTTTGGTCCGACATTGTCTGATAAACAGAGGCATCAGGCGACTCAGGTAGCTGAGTGTTTTGAAAGGGTCGTGACTGATCTTCTTTGCAGACTGACTTGGGTGAGTTTGAGTTGAAGCTCCTGGAAACTACTCCTATTAAGGTGAAACAGTACCCGCTGCCTCATTCAAAGCAGACTGTTGTTCGCAAGGAAGTTGAGGAAATGTTAAAGCTTGGGGTGATTGAACCGGCTTGTTCTCCCTATAGTTCTCCTATAGTTTTGGTGGTGTCAAAGAAGGATGGAAAGGTTCGCTTCTGTGTTGACTACCGGAAATTGAACAGTGTCACCGAGTTTGATACTGAGCCACTTCCAGATACCGAGTATCTGTTCAGTCAATTGAGCCAGGCCAAATACCTGTCCAAGCTGGATTTATCAAAGGGATATTGGCAGATTCCAATCAAACCAGAGGACAGAGCAAAAACTGCATTTTGCACACCACGGGGTCAGTTTCAGTGGAAAGTCATGCCTTTTGGGTTGCAGAATGCTGTTGCAGTTTTTAGTAGAATGATGCGGCGGCTGCTTGAACCATTGGAAAGAACTGATGTACAAAATTTCATGGATGACATCATCATCGCCACTAAAACCTGGGAATCACATCTTGATGCTCTCTACAGGCAGTCTTTCAAAGGTTGCTGGAGGCAAAACTTGTCTGTTCGTCCTTCCAAATGTTTCATTGGATTGAAGAATTGGAATTTTTGGGTCACAGGGTTGGTCAAGGTGTTTTGAAACCAACAGAGGACAAAGTTGAGAAGATCCGTAGTGCTCCAATTCCTACGACAAAGAAAGAAGTCAGGTCATTTTTGGGTTTGGCGGGCTATTATCGCCGATTCGTTCCAAATTTTTCTGTTCTGGCAGCTCCTTTGACTGATCTGACAAAGAGAAAAATCAACCAAATCTTATTCTGTGGAGTGACAGTTGTCAGAAAGCATT
The DNA here is from genome assembly GCA_016801955.1 of Conus betulinus. Classification (NCBI taxonomy): domain Eukaryota; kingdom Metazoa; phylum Mollusca; class Gastropoda; order Neogastropoda; family Conidae; genus Conus; species Conus betulinus. The sequence continues at coordinate 14,112 of JADBJO010009379.1, forward strand.
CCGCACAATGAAGCAACACTTGTGCAGTGAACCGGTAGTACTTCTACCAAATCCGGATGCTCCTTTTGTTCTACGAACTGACGCTTCAAATGTTGGTTTGGGTGCAGTTTTGCTACAAGAAAGAGATGAGGTTTTATGTCCAGTGCATTATGCTAGCCGGAAACTGTCCAAAGCTGAGCAGAATTATGCTACTGTGGAGTTGGAATGTTTGGCTGTTGTGTGGGCTGTTGGGAAGTTTGAGTCCTACTTGTATGGACAACATTTCACTCTTCAAACGGATCATCAACCTCTTGCTTTCCTGCAGAAAGCAAAACTCTCCAACAGTCGGTTGATGAGGTGGGCTTTGTTGTTACAAAGTTACTTCTACACAGTGCAGGTGATTCCTGGCAAGGAAAATGTGGGAGCTGACTATCTCAGTCGAGCGTTTCCTGTGGAAAAGTTGAACAATTCAGTTTGATTCTTGGTTGTGAATGAAACTGTAAGTTTCATCTTTAGCAAGGGGGTGTTGTCAGGGTCAAAGTCCTGATCCATTTTTTATTTGATAGGTCCGTTTCCAGGTCCAATTTTTTATTTTCCAGTTGTCGGCAAGTTTCGCCGAGGTGGGTGAAAATTGATAAATGCCTGTCCCATGTGTAAGATTTGCATAGGGGTGTAGTAGGTGGTAAGTTGTGTTGGTTCAGTAATATTAGTTGATTGTGGTTAACGCTTTTTTTCCCCTATGATTTAGGATGGTCCTGGAAGGAAGGGTTTGTCAGACTTGCAGACGACACTTTACTACTAGCGAGAGTAGGAACAAGATGTGTGTGTTTGACACGGGAGATTTTGTGAAAGTATAATTTTGTGTCATATTCATTTTTTTTGGTTAAATATATGTAATTTGAAGACCTGTGTCAGTCAAAAACTGAACTGGAAACGAAGGAATCAATTTCTAATTTGTTGAAAGATTTAAACATTGGATCTTTACTGTAGTAGTACAGTAAATTCTTTTGGCCAAAGTGTGTTTGACACAGATATTTTGCTTTGCAGTAGTAGTACTGTGATAACTATTTTGTGAATGTGAGCAAGGTCCTGTCACGGAATAGTATGATTTGCTGTTGCTGTTGCGGTTGCTGTTCATGATGCTGCCATGCGGGTGTCGTTGAAGTGGGTCTCGGCTACGCTACAGTCAGGGTTCTCAAGTTACGCTACTTGGAGGAGGAACTGTGTGTGTGTGTGCCGGTGAACAGTGGGTTCTGCATCTGAGTTCAAGACATCCTAGGACTGGAGACTACTGCACCTACACTACAGAAAAAATTAGCTAAGTAAAACTTTGGTCTTTTGGACTCTAAGACTATATTGTTGGCTATGATGAGAGCGACTCCGGGTCGCTAGTATTGGTTTGTTTTATTTTGGTTATGGTGGGGTGCTAAAAAAAATTAATGATAAATAAATATTGTGAAATATAAAGTTTGTGTGGTCACCCTAATTGTGAGAATGTTTGTTTAAATATTGTCCTGTTCTATGCTTTAAATCTATTACCTGTTAGAGGTAAACCAAATTCTTGGAGAAGAATAATTTTGCACAGACTCTATTATTGAAATACCCTAGACTACTGGGAGAGCTGTGACAGTGTGTGTGTGTGTGGGTGTGTGTGTTGTCAGTAAAACACTATGTTAATCTGACAGTAAATGGTTTCAGTCAGTCAGTGTGTGTGTGTGTGTGTGTGCGTGTGTGTGTGTGTGTGTGTGTGTGTGTGTGTTGTGATACGGGCTCAAACGTTTTTGAAACAATGAAAAATAATTCGTACTCTCTCTCTCTCTCTCTCTGAGAGCCCCCCCCCCTCTCTCTCTCTCTCTCTCTCTGAATCCCCCCTCTCTCTCTCTGAGCCCCTTCTCTCTCTCTCTCTCTCTCTCTGAGCCCCCTTTCTCTCTCTCTCTGAGCCCCCCCCCCCCCCCCCCCTCTCCTCTCTCTCTCTCTCTCTCCCCCTGGTGTCTGCAGGGCGACTTAGCTGCGGGCGTGTTTTTCATCAGTCAGAACAAGTTCTCGTGGACCCCCCCCCCCCTCCCTCACCGCCACCTCTCTCTCGAGTCAACGCCTTGTTCAATCAGCAGCGCAAACGCAAAGGTTGTTTTAACTCCGGCGCTGATGTGCTGAGAGAAAGCTACCTGCATGGATGGCATACACACCTACTATCCGCCATGTGTTAAAAACTCACATGACATAGCCCGTGATGCACGCATTTCCACATGAAATGAGCTGTTTTCTCCATCCCTCCCCTCCCCCCCTCCCCCTCCATCTTGCCCCCCTGCCATGCTTCACCACCCTCAAACCCCACAGCCCGGCCTTCCTTCAGCGTCTTGCATGCACGCACTCGTGCGTGAGCGTGTACACATACACATACACACATACACACACAAGCAAGCAAGCGCGCGCGTGTGCGCTCGCACACACACACACACACACACACACACACACTCACGCACACGCGCATCGCAGCATTTACATTACATACATGCACGCGTGCGTGTACATGCGCGCGCCGCTCTCAAACACACATACACATTTACATACATATACCTTATACATACAGAGAGGCAGACACAGACAGAGAGCGGGCAGGCACCAACTGAGGGCCTTGCTCTTTTTTTTTCTGTGCACGCCAAAGTGTTTCTTCACATAGCTGCAGTATCCCTTCTTTGCTCTCCTACGATTATCGTTCTTGGTCATAAAGTTTTGAAGTTTTTCGACTTTCTCCGTCGTCTTTAGATGTTCTAAACGTCCAATGTTCGCATGGTTAATTGACATATAAAGACAGAAGAAGAAGAAGAAGAAGAAGAAGATAAAGGAAAAAAAAAACAAAACAACAACAAAAGAACAAAAACAAACAAACAAACAAACAAACAAACAAACACACAACAACAACAATAAAAAGCGTTTCTTGCATTTCTGCATTCCTGTAATGTCTTCAGACGATCTTTTGCAATTAGGAAGGAATTCTTGATTACACACAGTCGTTTTACGGCAAAGAACATGTCTGTTCTGACGTCATAAAGCCCATCCGAGGGCCTCGCTCTTAGTCCGCTCTATGCAGGAAACTCCAACTGTCGAGTGGAAGTTTCGTGAAGAGTCCTCTTGTCTTTCGATGGTTAACATGTTGAATCATTCAGTGATTATTCAGCACTCTTTAATGGTGGCTTCGAGAGAAATTCATATAAAGATACTTGTCTTAGAATATTTAAATTCATTAGTCATTTATTTGTTAATAGGTCTGTTTAATAGGCTAGAATGCACTTTCTGGATGCGGGGTGGGATGGTGTGTGTGTGTGCGTGCGTGTGTGTGTATGTGTGAGTGTGTGTGTGTGTGTGTGTTTGTTTGCGCGCGCGCGCGCATGTGTAAGATAGGTAATGATGCTTAAAGCCCAGCCGACCGCAAAGGGCCATATCAAGGCTGTCACCGCGTTGAAGTCAACTCACAAGTCATTTTGAAAAGAGGCAAACTCATTCACACAGCTCTTTGAAATATACCTTCTGAATACACACAGGAAAATTGTTGCTAAAAATCTTTCTTAAAACTCTTAGACCAGATGAAAAATGTTGATCTCTTTCAGTGTGTGTGTGTGTGTGTGTGTGTGTGTGTGTGTGTTGTTGTTGTTGTTGTTGTTTTATTTTGCTTGACTTCAACTTTCCGCCAGACCTTCGTTTGTTTCAAATGTGAGTTACAATATGTGTGCTGAATTATGAAATCGGCATTAATATTTGATGGTTAAGGAGAGATTGGGAGGAGAGAGGTTGGGTGGTGTGTGTGTGTGTGTGTGGGGGGGGGGGGGGGGGGGGGGGGGCGGGGGGGGGGGGGGGGGGTGTTGTAGTGCGGCCATTTCCAACCAGTAAGTTTTTTTTTTCCACTTATAGCTAGAGTCGGAGCCTCGGTGATCTCCAGCAGAACGAACCAAGGGTGGTTTCTCATTGGCCCTGGGGAAATCCTTTCCCTTGCTGGCGTTAAACCGAGTTTGTCTGGGGTCCGGAGAGCGAATACTGTCCCTTTCTTCCCCCTCCCTCTCTCTCTCTCTCTCTCTCTGAATCATCTCTTCCTCTCTTTCTCTGAATCTCCACTCCTCATCTCTCTTTGTCTTCAACTGTCACATCTCTTCTGCCCTCCCCCTCCCTCCTCTTCTGCCCTCCCAGAGTACACCTTTTCTCTCCTTCTGAGTCAACTCTGTCTCTGTCTGCCTCTCTCTCCCTCTCTCTCTCTCTCTCTCTCTCTCTCTTTCAGGTGTGTTTTGGAAGGCGTATTTTCAAAGGGTTCTGTGAATGATACTTCTTTTGTGAGTTGACTTCAACGCGGCGACAGCCCTGATAAGGCCCTTTGCGGTCAGTTGGGCTATGAGTAACATTACCCCCCTCTCTAACCCCACCTCTCCTCTCTCAACAACATTTCCTCTCCCTCTCTCTCATCTCTCTCTCTCTCTCTCTCTCCACCCCTTCTTCCTTCTCTCTCTCTCTCTCTGGCTTTGAGACACTTTAGCGACCTGCAGGTGTAGGGTACATGTACCGCGTTCAGACACTCTTCAGACATGTCACACTCGCAGATACAGCTCGCCACGCGCAAGACACACCATTGGTCATTTGCATACCCGACTTTCGTCCGCGGACGTCTGCTGCACGAATGTCGCCATTCGAACAAAAGAAATTGAACTCACCGCGAGATCAGCTCCGAGTGAAAGTGGTCAGACGTAAGCAGTAACATTGTTAAGCTTTAATGCTAACACAGACATCTGTCCATAAAATTTGGTATTCAACCCAGTTGACGCACGTGTGTACGGGACAACACCGTTATAGATCGTCGCGGTACGGGAGTTGAGTATTCGTAGTAAGTCGTCTGACACAGACTTACGTTGACAAAAACCGGTTTTACCTCATTCATCGATTTCAGAAGGTTGCATGGTAAGTCTGCTTTGCATGTGCAATTCTGTGTTTTCATTTCTCTGCATGTTTGAACTTCGTTTGATCGGACTCACAGTTCAATCGGTTTTACCACATTTTGTACATTCACTTGGTTTTGGATGGTCGCATGGTCAGTCCGCTTTGCACGTGCAAGTCAGTGCTTTCATTTCGCTGCATGCTTGAACTTGTGAGCGAACTCACTATTGAATCGACGTCAGTGAAAACGATTGCCGTTTCAGAAGGGAAGTAAGCTCGCATAGATTATCTACTCCTGATCCGGGAAAGAGATTCTAATTGGCCAGTTGCAAGCAGTATTGGCACGGGAAGATCCTCACAATGTAACGGACAGGTCAGGCCAATGCTTGGAACAGCCAGGCCAATGCTTGGAACACAGCCAGGCCGGTGCTTGGAACAGTGTGTTTGCTCTGCGGGTGGAGACGCAAACATGCTTCGTCGTCAACGTTCTTTCCATTGGTCAGATAGTTCTTGTGGTGGCTGACCTCTCGTCCAATCAGTGTCAACAAGGCTGTAAAGAGCTGGCCCTGGTACACGAGGGGCAACAGACTTTTTAGGCCGGAATACAGGCCGAGCACAATGTTTCACGCTCATAGGACGTTAACACGTGACGAAAACTGTTTAACGTAACCCATCCGTCCCCCAATCCACCCCCTCGCTCTCTCCTCGTCGAACATAACGTCGATTAGTGTTCACGAATTTTTTTTCTTTAAGCGTGTGTGTGTGTGTGTGTGTGTGTGTGAGAGAGAGAGAGAGAGAGAGAGAGAGAGAGAGAGAGAGAGAGATCAATGTTCACTAATTTTTTTCATTAAGAGTGTGTGTGTGTGTGTGTGTGTGTGTGAGAGAGAGAGAGAGAGAGAGAGAGAGAGAGAGAGAGAGAGAGGAGAGAAACACTTTGCGTATTCAGGAGTGCGTGGTGGCTCGCGTGGATGTGTGCTTGAGGATGGCAGCGGA
>JADBJO010009379.1:22500-42500 GCA_016801955.1 Conus betulinus
AAAAGAGCGAGAACAAGAACAACACAAAAACAAGAAAAGTATTATAATGAATATGATTATGATCATGACGGTGATGTGATAAAGACGAAGAAGAAGAAGAAGAAGAAGAAGAAGAAAAACAAGAACAAGAACAACTAGAAGAAAAAGAAAATCAAGAACAAGAAGAAGAACAACTAGAAAACTAGAACAACTAGAAGAAAGATGAAGAAGAAGAAGAAGAAAAAGAAAGAACAAAGAACAAGAACAACTAGAAGAAAAAAAGAAAATCAAGAACAAGAAGAAGAACAACTAGAACAACTAGAAGAAGAAGAAGAAGAAAAACAAAACAAGAACAAGAAACAACTAGAAGAAAAAGACAAAAATCAAGAACAAGAAGAAGAAGAAGAAGAAGAAGAAGAAGAAAAACAAGAACAAGAACAAGAACAACTAGAAGAAAAAGAAAAAGAAAAAGAAAACAACAAGAACAAAGAAGAAGAAGAACAAACAAGAACAAGAACAAGAACAAGAACAACTAGAAGAAAAAGAAAATCAATCAAAACAAGAAGAACAACTAGAACAAGAAGAAGAAAGAAGAAGAGAAGAAAAAAAAACAAGAACAAGAACAAGAACGACTAGAAGAAAAAGAAAATCAAGAACAAGAAGAAGAACAAAGAACAACTAGAAGAAGAAGAAGAGAAGAAGAAGAAGAAAAGAAAAACGCCGAGGGGTACATTGCTATGAGGAGCCTTTTTTCCTTAATAAACAACACCTGCACGCGCATCACCAGTTACTCGTTTTTCTGTGTCGAATATGAGAAATCAGCGGCGATTGTTCGCCAAAAACCCCCTGGCGCTCAACGAGGGAGCCAGATACATAAATATTCATTAGACGATGTAAAGGACAAGCGTTCGTCAAGATGAGCCGCGTCTGAAAACAGCGGGCGTTGCCTCCCCTGCTGCTCTTCCGTGGAAGAGAGAAATTACAGTAATGCGTTGGATGCTGGAGTGAATTACCTTCTCTTTTCGTCGCTCTTTTTGGAAGGGAAAGGGAGTAAAGTTGTCGGGAGATGAGTTTGGCTCGGCTGGGGCTGGTGGGTAGCTCGGTCTGTCTGTGTGTCTCTGCGTCGGTCGGATTCTGTCTCTGTTTCTCTGTCTGTCTGTCTGTGTCGATCTATCTGCTCTACGTATGCTCGTCAACACACACACACACACACACACACACACACACACACACACACACGTGCACGCACGCACGCGCGCGCTCTGGCACACACTAGCAAATGCTCACGAACCCTTACGTGCTTATACGCGCACATTCCCTCTCCCCAACACACACGCACGCAACACGCACACGCATACGCACACACACACACACACACACACAAAGAGAAATCTGAATCCATACGACAGTCATTTGGAGAAAACAGAGAAACAAGCCGAAGTCGAAGATGAAGGTAGATTAAATCAAATGGGGTAATGGTGGTGGGGGGGAATTAGAGAGGAGGGACTAAAACAAACGAGAGAGAGAGAGAGAGAGAGAGAGAGAGAGAGAGAGAGAGAGAGAGAGAGAGAGAGAGACAGACAGACACACACAGACAGACACACAGAGAGACAGGGAATCATGATTCCTCTAATTTTCTCTCCGGGTACCCGTACACTACACTACCGCTGATATTCATTTTACCTCAGAATTTCATAGACTGAACCAGGTGAGGCTAAACAAGTGGTGTAGTTTTACTACAGACGAGCACACACTAGCGAAACCCGTGCACTGTTCCATGCATGGTACCAATTTCACTACAAACAATCAGAATGGAACCCTGGTGCCGTTCAAAATCAACTATGTCAGTCGCAAAACAATCATGGAGTGAACCCAGGTATAGATAGACACATCAACGGTGTCAGTTTCACTACAGATAGTTGCATAATGAACACGCTAACAGCTGCAGCAATGGTGTCAGTTTCACTGCAGATAGTTGTACAGTGACCACGCTAACAGCTGCAGCAATGGTGTCACTTTCACTACAGGTAGTTGCAACACAGTTTGAACACGCTAACAGCTGCAGCAACGGTGTCACTTTCACTACAGATAGTTGCACAGTGACCACGCTAACAGCTGCAGCAACGGTGTCAGTTTCGCTACAGATAGTTGCACAGTGAACACACTAACAGCTGCAGCAATGGTGTCACTTTCATTGCAGATAGTCATAGTGTAAATTCGGTAAGGATACATCAGTTGTATCAATTTCGCTTCAGGCAGGCATGGTATAAATCCAAATTCTGGTATATCAGCAGTGTCAGCTTCACTATGTAAAATCACAATGTATGTAGATACACATCGGCGGTGTCCGTTTCACTCAGAGTCATGGAGTGAGCCGAGGGTATGGTTCACCAACAGAGTCAATATCACCCAGATTATCGCGGTGTGTGAAACCCAGTCCTGGTGCATCGCTGGTGTCAGTTTCATTGCAGATAACCGAAGTGTGAACTCAAGCGCTGGCTTTCAAATAATCACAATTGTTGTGTGAAAAACAATATTCAAACGAGGATCAGAGAGGCTTTGTGTAAAATACAAAGTGGACAAAGCAAAAATGAATTTAAAAAAAAGACTGAACCCCCACCCCACCCCCAAACACACACACACACACACACACACACACACACACACACACACACACAAACAGAGCCATGAGAAAATACCAACACAAAACAGAACATAAAAATTTACATGCTGAATGAAAATGAAAACTGCCCATGCCAACGGTATTGGTTCTACCAGAAAGGCATGAATTAAAGCACTACAGTACATCACCAGATATACTTACTATACAAAGACGTGACTGTTGTCAGTAAAATGGTGTGATAACGAGATCAAACGCTGCAGACACATCCATTGTCAAAAACCTAGAGGATGTCGTCAGTAATTCTAAGGACAGCAGATTAACTACTAAGCGCATGGATGTAAGCATAATTATGAAAAATAAAACGAATTTTGTTAATCTAGATATGAAAAAAAAATGTTGCTGCAAAAGCAAAATTTCATAAATATCTTGAATTAGAACGGGAGACTGGGACAGGGAACGCTGTGTCTAAGAACATTACGATGAAACGAAGGTTTCGTCGGCAAGACTTTACCAGGGCTGCCTTGAACAGTGAAAAACAGTTTTAAGCAAAAAATAAAATAATTTTAAAAAAAAGAAAAGAAAAGAAAAAGAAAAAGCTCACAGCATTCTAACAGTGGTGGGGTGGGAACGGCCCATCAAAAGAAGATGAGGTTGACTTTAGCATTTTTTTTTTTTTTCTTTTGCTGTTCTGATCTGAAATCGTTTGAATTCAGAATGGACAGAGTTGAAAGGTGGAAGTCCCATGGCTTAATGACCGTGAAGGAGTCTGTCTGATCTGTCAGAGGATCACCGTGTCCGGGCTATGGTATGCTGGAAGGCGAAGTCTGCTCAGGTCTCTTGGCCGTCTTAAACCTTTTCCTGACCTCTAGCAAAGCACTCATCTGTGGCTGAGCTGACAAGTGTTTTCCAGTCATAAGAATTCCACCCTCGGAGTGGTTCGAGTTCACGACCGTCAGTGGCGCAGGCATTTGACTGCGAGCCGTTCTAAAGGCGGAAAGACACCAAAAACACTTCAGCAGAGGAGAAAACCCAGCCGCATGATTGATAAAAAAAAAAACCCTCAAGACTGGAGAGACAAGAGAGTGACTTGTCGAGCCTAAAGGAACACGGAGCGCTAAGGTGAGAACACTAGCCGAAAAAAAAAACCGCTCACTCGTAGTACAAAGGAAAAGAAAAAAGACGAAGCAAAAGACATCATCTCTCTCTCTCTCTCTCTCTCTCTCTCTCTCCTCCCGTTCCGGTTTGAAATCTGCCTTTATCCTCCATGCCCCCTCTTCCCGATCCCCCCCTCCCCCTCCCGCCCCTCCGTCCCAACAAGGGCCGATCACTCTCAGAGCAGCCACTGGTAATGTGGCGTGTCACGGGAAACGTAACTCTTGTCGCTCTCCTTGCCGCACGCGCTTCTTGTAGTCCAGCGGAAACCGAGTAGGGAGGCAGCCAGGGCTCCGTTCAGCTGCTGCTACTGTCTGCTACCTTCCCTACTTCCTGCTGTTTCCCAGCCACGGGCACTTGCCATTACTGCGCTACTGTCTGCTACCTTCCCTACATCCTGCTGTTTGCCAGCCACGGGCACTTGCCATTACTGCGCTACTGTCTGCTACCTTCCCTACTTCCTGCCGTTTCCCAGCCACGGGCACTTGCCATTACTGCGCTACTGTCTGCTACCTTCCCTACTTCCTGCTGTTTCCCAGCCACGGGCACTTGCCATTACTGCGCTACTGTCTGCTACCTTCCCTACTTCCTGCTGTTTCCCAGCCACGGGCACTTGCCATTACTGCGCTACTGTCTGCTACCTTCCCTACTTCCTGCCGTTTCCCAGCCACGGGCACTTGCCATTACTGCGCTACTGTCTGCTACCTTCCCTACTTCCTGCTGTTCCCAGCCACGGGCACTTGCCATTTCTGAGCCACGGGGAATGGAGGTCGTCGCAGAGGTTGACTGCAGAAAGTCCAAGCAGAGGTAAAGGAAAAGGTAGGAAGGATAAGGTTATAAAAATTGGATATGATGGGGAGGTAAAGTCAGAAAAGGTTGGGAAATAGGAAGAAGGAGGGTGAATAAAAATACAAAAAAAAAGCAAGAAAACAGAGACAAGGTGGGTAGACAAAGACAGGAAAACGTAGCGAAATACAGGTTATAGCGGTGGAGAAAAGCACGAAAAGATGTTAAAAATACAGGTTACATCCGTGGATATAAGCAGGAAAAGGTAGCGAAGTACAGGTCATATCGGTGTGTATAAGTAGGACAAGATAGTGAAATAGGAACGAGCTAGATAAAAGTAGAACACAGAGGGGAAACAGGGACAAGACGGACAGGCGAAAGTTGGAAGAAGCAAGGAAAAGGGGACAAGATGGACAGGCAAAAACAGGGAAAAGGCACGGGAATAGGAACAAATTAGATAGGTCACAGTAGAAAAGGTAAGAAAATACGCATACAATGGGTAGGTAAGTACAGGAAAAGGCTGCGAAACAGGGACTTAAAACGGAAAGGCAAAACTCGGAAAAAGTCAGGGAAATAATGACAAGTTAGGTGGTTAAAGGTAGGAAAGGTAGAAACATGTGGATAAAAGGGGTAGGCGAATTTAGGAAAAGGCAGGCAATTAGGGACAAAAAAATGGGAAAGCAAAACTCGGAAAAGTCGGGAAACAATGACAAGTTAGGTGGGTAAAAGTAGGTAAGGTAAAGACATGAGGATACAATGGGTTGGTAAATTTTGAAAAAGATAGGGTATTAGGGACAAGATGGGTGGGTAAAACAAGAAAAGTCAGAAAAGATGGAAGAAGATGGGTACATAGCAGATAGAAGGCAGAGATGTAGAGACGAGACGGCTGGGTGAAAGCACGAAAAGGCAAAGAAACGGGGATACGGTGGGCAGGTAAAAAAAAAATAAGATATGGACAAAATGGGTAGGTAAAAGGAGGACACAGTAAAAACAGGGACAAGGCACGGGAATAGGGACAAATTAGATAGGTAAACGTAGGAAAGGTAAAGAAAGGATACGTAAAATAGAAAAGAATGGAACGGTGCTGCAGGAAAATGAAGGATAAACAGAAAGAGATAGGGAGAGCAAGATAAGGTAGGAAAAGATGGATAAGGTAGATAGAGTAGGGTAGAGTAGACCCAGGGTAGAAGAATAGGATCAGGTAGAAAATTATAAGAAAAAAATAGGCTATGTATGGTATAAAAAGCAGACTGAGGTATAAAATATTCAGATATGAAGAGTAGCATAATAATAGAGAGCAGACATGAACAGTAGGTGGGAACACGTAACGACATTGAGAAAGGCTGGAAGAACTGGATAGCGGTAGAAGAAAGTTGGAAGACTAGACGGTTTAGAAAAGGGAAGAAAGAATGGAAGATGGCAGAAAAGGGAAGATGACTGCCAACTGGCGCTTAATTCAGTCGGATCAGTTGTTAATCCAAAAAGAGAAAGTTCAATATAGGACACACATTTGAAGAAAAGGGAGGCAGATTAGGATAAGTGTGGTTAACAGAGAAAAGGTAGGGCCACATAGCATATCTTCCGAATGTTGGTAAAACAACGAGGAAAAGGTAGGGAATATAGCATATGAACCTCGGTAAAAAAGGTATAACAAAGAGGAAAAGGTAGGAAACATAGCATATGGTAAAAAAAAAGGTTAGGACAAGAAGAAAAAAAGGTAGGGAACATAGCATATGGTAAAAAAGGTAAGACAAGAAAGAAAAGGTAGGGAACATAGCATATGGTAAAAAAAAAGGTACGACAAGAAAGAAAAGGCGGGGAACATAGCATATTCCGGCTCCAAGTACGACAAGAAGGAAAAGATAGGGAACATAGCATATGGTAACAAAAAAAAATTGAGAACGCCAAGAAGAAAAGGTAGGGAACATAGCATATGGGTAAAAAAAAGGTACGCCAAGAAGAAAAGGTAGGGAACATAGCATATGGAAAAAAAAAAAAACAAAAAGAATCACGCCAAGAAGGAAAAGGTAGGGAACATAGCATATTTAAAAAAAAAAAAAAAAAAGAAAAAAGGGCACGCCAAGACGGAAAAGGTAGGGAACATAGGCATATGGTAAAAAAAGGTACGCCAAGAAAAAGGTAAAAGGTAGGGAAAACATAGCATATGGTAAAAAAAAAAAAAAAAAAAAAAAAAGGCAGGCCAAGGAAGGGAAAAGGTAGGGAACATAGCATATGGTAAAAAAAAAAAAAAAGGCACGCCAAGAAGGAAAAGGTAGGGAACATAGCATATGGTAAAAAAAAAAAAAAGGTACGACAAAAAAGAAAAGGTAGGGAACATAGCATATGGTAAAAAAAAAAAAAAAAAGGCACGCCAAGAAGGAAAAGTACGGAACATAGCATATGGTAAAAAAAAAAAAAAGGTACGACAAAAAGGAAAAGGTAGGGAAACATAGCATATGGTAAAAAAAAAAAAAAAGGGCACGCCAAGAAGGAAAAGGTAGGGAACATAGCATATGGTAAAAGAAAAAAAAAAAAAAGGCACGCCAAGACGGAAAAGGTAGGGAACATAGCATATGGCAAATGGTAAAAAAAAAAAGGTACGCCAAGAAGAAAAGGTAGGGAACATAGCATATGGTAAAAAAAAAAAAAAAAAAAAGGCACGCCAAGAAGGAAAAGGTAGGGAACATAGCATATGGTAAAAAAAAAAAAAAAAAAAAAAAAAAAAGGCACGCCAAGAAGGAAAAGGTAGGGAACATAGCATATGTAAAAAAAAAAAAAAAAAAGGTACGACAAAAAGGAAAAGGTAGGGAACATAGCATATGGTAAAAAAAAAAAAAAAAAAAAGGTACGACAAAAAGGAAAAGGTAGGGAACATAGCATATGGTAAAAAAAAAAAAAAAAGGCACGCCAAGAAGGAAAAGGGTAGGGAACATAGCATATGGCAAAAAAAAAAAAAAAAAAAAAAGGTACGACAAAAAGGAAAAGGTAGGGAACATAGCATATGGTAAAAAAAAAGGTACGCCAAGAAGAAAAGGTAGGCACCATGGCATATGGGTAAAAAAAGGTACGCCAAGAAGGAAAAGGTAGGGAACATAGCATATGGTAAAAAAAAGGCACGCCAAGAAGGAAAAGGTAGGGAACATAGCATATGGTATGGTAAAAAAAAAAAAAAAGGTACGCCAAGAAGGAAAACGTATTTGTGGAGCCTGAATGAATCCCAGCGCTATTCTCTCACTGCCAGCAAAAGAAGACTATGTCAAAGTTGTTTAACATCTCATTGCTGATCTTAGATAAAGGAAAGTAAGAACAGGTATAAAAAATGACGGGGGAAAAAGGGATGAAGAGAAGAACAAAAAGAAAATGTCGGACAAATAGGACAAGATGGAGGGGGAACAAATGGGGAAAAAAAAAAGGAAACTGTGTGAAATCTACGAAAAGATATTAAAGACAGGATAAGGGAGTTAGAGGAAGGAAAAGTAAGAAAAAAGGTGTTTTTTTCTAAAGTAAAAAAATAACACAAACAAATTGACAAAAACAGGAAGATGCAGCCAAAAGGTAGGAAGAGGTAGAAGAAAGGAGCGTTGTCTGAACGGACACAGAGCATTACTCTCTCTCGCTGCTAAAAGAAGACCAAGGTAAGTTGTTAAACACACAGTCAACAAATCTCCCATTGCCGACCCTGTCCCGCTCTAAACGACCGCTCGGCACGAAACTCTTAAAACTACGGACAGGGCCGGGAGACAAAGAAGGATTCGCCGACCACGGTGTGGTGAGGTGGTGGGAGGGAGGAAGCTTTCCTGAGAATGAATAACACACACACACACACACACACACACACACACACACACACACAGAGACACAGAGAGAGAGAGAGAGAGAGAGAGAGAGAGAGAGAGAGAGAGAGAGAATGTTAACTGAGAAGGGATGGTAAGTATGAAAGTAAGAGAGAAACGGGTGGAGGTGGGGGTGCAGAGAAAGTAGTGCGCGAGCGAGCAGGTGTGTGTGTGTGTGTGTGTGTGTGTGTGTGTGGGGGGAAACTAGGGGGAGGGAGGGGGGGGGGGGGAGGGCACTGTATAGGATAACAGCTTCAGCGAAATATAGAAGGAAGTCTGAGTCAAGTTAGAAAACAAACAAACAATACCTAACATGTCCCCAATATCAGGCTGACATTTCGTGACTCTGACTGAAAAGAGAGCCTAAAGTGATCTGCCCCTGTTTATTGAAGCTGGAGGTAAGGTTACTCACAAGGTCTAACGTCCACATCCACCAAACATGATCTCACAGACAGAGGTCACCATCCCTCCTAAGTGATGGTAAGGGACCTATCTAAAACGTTTTTATGTAAACTATGGGCAGCGAGTTATCTAACACCATCCCTGGAATGTGAAGGCAAGGCACGTATCTAATGCCATCTATGAAAGTGAGGATATGAGACCTATCTAACACCAATTCTAGAAAGCAAGGGTAGGTGACAATTCTCACACCATCTTTGCAAAAGTAAGGGCACATCTCTGGAAAGTAAAGACGGTGGGCATATCTAACCTCTATTCTGGCAAGTAAGGATAGGGGACCTATTAAACACCACCCATGGAAAGTCAGGATAGGGGATCTATCTGACACCATCTCACTCTAGAAAGTAAGGGTAGGGGTCCTATCTGACACCCCCTGGGGAAAGTAAGGGAAGGGGGATATCATAGAAAGTAAGGGTAGGGGTCCTATCTGACACCCCCTGGAAAGTAAGGGAAGGGGATATGATCTGACACCATTCCCTGGAAAGTAAGGGAAGGGGAACTATCTGACACCATTCATAGAAAGTAAGGGTAGGGGATCTATCTGACACCATTCATAGAAAGTAAGGGTAGGGGACCTATAAGACACCATTTATAGAAAATAAGGATAGGGGATCTATCTGACACATTTATAGAAAATAAGGATAGGGGATCTATCTGACACCATTTATCATAAGGATAGCTATCTGAAGTAAGGATAGGGGACCTATCTATTACCATTCATAGAAAGTAAGGGTAGGGGACCTATCTGACATCATCCCTGGAAAGTAAGGATAGGGGACCTATCTGACACCATCCATAGAAAGTAAGGATAGGGGACCTATCTGACACCATCCATAGAACGTAAGGGTAGGGGACCTATCTGACACCTCCCTGGAAATTAAGGATATGGGACCTATCTGACACCACCCATAGAAAGTAAGGATAGGTGACCTATCTGGCATTATCCCTGGAAAGTAAGGATAGGGGACCTATCTGACACCACCCATAGAACGTAAGGGTAGGGGACCTATCTGACACCACCCATAGAAAGTAAGGGTAGGTGACCTATCTGGCATTATCCCTGGAAAGTAAGGATAGGGGACCTATCTGACACCACCCATAGAACGTAAGGATAGGGGACCTATCTGACGCCATCCATAGAAAGTAAGGATAGGTGACCGATCTGGCGTTATCCATGGAAGTAAGGATAGGGGACCTATCTGACACCTCCTTGGAAAGAAAGGTAAGGGACCTATCCGACACCTCCCTGGAAAGTAAGGGTAAGGGACCTATCTGACACCTCCCTGGAAAGTAAGGATAGGGGATCTATCTAACACCATCCCTGGAAAGAAAGGGTAAGGGACCTATCTGACACCTCCCTGGAAAGTAAGGGTAAGGGACCTATCTGACACCTCCCTGGAAAGTAAGGACAGGGGCCCTATCCGACACCATCCCTGGAAAGAAAGGGTAAGGGACCTGTATGACACCTCCCATAGAAAGTAAGGATAGGTGACCGATCTGGCATTATCCATGGAAAGTAAGGATAGGTGACCTATCTGGCATTATCCATGGAAAGTAAGGATAGGGGATCTATCTAACACCATCCCTGGAAAGTGAGGATAGGGGACCTGTCTAACGCCATCCCTGGAAAGTAAGGATAGGGATCTATCTAATACCGTTTTGACAACTGACCTTTGTCAGTTGTCTTGAAGCCAGTGCCACCTTCATCAGGTGCCTTAAAGCCAATGCTACTTTTGTCAGATGTCTCGAAGCCAGTGCTACTTTTGTCAGGTGTTTCAAAGCCAGTGTCGCCTTTGCTGGGTATCTCAAAACCAATGCCATCTTTGTCAGGTATCTCAAGGCCAATGTCACCTTTGTCAGGTGTCTCAAAGCCAATGTCATCGTTGTCAGGTGTCTCAAAGCCAATATCATCATTGCCAGGTGTCTCGAAACCAGACGAAAACATGTGAAAGAATACGTGTACAGCCTCTCGTCTGGCCATTCCTCGAAGACACTCCCACTGTGTGTAATGTTTAAGCCGGGGAGCATCCAAGACAGAGTGCGAGGATAAGCAGCATATTTTTTCCCGTTCAATGAAAACAGAACAACATCAAATTGTCGCCCTCGATGCTAGATGAAACGCAATGTCCTGCCTAGTTTTGGTAAAAACCGACACTGCTTCACTACATTCTGCGAGACGCATCAATTTCCAGCTACGTGTGAAATACATAAACACGTTCAACTCTGGAACCTAGCAGAACTGTAGTATCTCCTGCAGCATCAAACACAGCTTCTCATCATAATCCCATACCATCGAAGATTGGAACTCCCTCAATCAAAGAACAGTTTCGCCCAGCCCCCCCTCTCACTCACTCACACACACACACACACACACACACACACACACACACACACACACACACACACACACACACACACATACACACACACACTCCTCCCTTCCTCCTCCTCCAGCGCCACCCACCGACTCTTTCACAGCGAGGGTATCGGCCAAGCTGTAGCCAAACCACAAGAACACCTGAATTGTAAACACCGTTTTTTTTCCACCCAAGCTTTCAAGCAACGACAAGGAAATGATCACAGTCATCGCTGGCTGTGGTTGTGACAGAAAGAAGAGAAGGTGGTAAAAGCTGAACGGGTCTGTAAAATCCCGCGAAGGACCGCAGGTTTGGGTACAGGATTGGATCTTGGAATGACATGTTGTCCAGAGGCTGATGCTGATGGAAGGGTTCACCATCCTTCTTTGGGGTGGTGGAAGACATTGCAATGGGTCGGCTATCTCTCTCTCTCTGTCTGTCTCTCTTTCTCTCTCTCGCACACACACACACACACACACACACACACACACACACACACACACACACACACACACACACACACACACACACACACAAGCAAGCACACACACATACAGAGAGAGAGAGAGAGAGAGAGAGAGAGAGAGAGAGAGAGAGAGACGAGAGGGACAGACAGAGTGAAGAAAAATCATGCACACACACACACACACACACACACACACACACACACACACACACACACACACACACACACACACACACATACAAACAGGCGCGCGCACGCACGCACGCAAGCAAGCGCACACATACACGCACACACACGCACGCACGCACGCAAGTAAACACACACACACACACACACACACACACACACACACACACAGTGTGAAGAAAAAATACACACCCACAAACACACGCGCGCGCGCGCGCACGCACGCACGCACGCACGCACGCACGCACGAACGCACACACACACACACACACACACACACACACACACACACACTCACAACAGAGAGAGAGAGAGAGAGAGAGAGAGAGAGAGAGAGAGAGAGAGACAGACAGACAGACAGACAGACAGACAGACAGACAGACAGACAGAGACAGAGACAGAGAGACCGACACAGAGATGCATAAATAGTGAAAGAAAAGAAAGGTCGGGTCAGTACGCCCTCCCACGAAAAATGGCGACAGGATAAAGTGGTCGTAGGTAGCACTAAGCTAACACCATCAGAGCAGCAACACGACCGTAAGACACGCGAGACCAGTGTCTGTGTTGGAACCCTCAACCTTAGTTCCAACTCGGTGCTACAACCGAAGATGCTCCCTACACTGACTTGAAGTGGTAATGGAAGACATGGAGAAATGTTAATCACGTTTGGGTGTGGGAAAACAAAACAAAAAAAACAAGACAAAAACTAAAATCCGATACAAACAAAACAAAAACTAAAATCCGAACAAGTAATGTTTGCGTTGTCAGACAAATAGTTTGTGAGCTAAACGAAATAACTGACATGATGATACCACGTGTTGTGAATGGGAAAGAATGGGAGAGAAAGGAGGTAACATGGAGGGGGAGGAGAGGGAAGGGGTTAGTACAATGGACCCCCTGAAGCATTCGAAACATTCTGCGAGTCACACACAGTATGGAGCCGCCCAACACACGTGGAAGCGTTTATGGAAGAATGGTCTTGGTCGCTGCCTTTTCCTTGTGTCTTTCTTTCTTTCCTCCTTTCCTTCCTTCTTTCCATCCTTCTTTCCTTCTTTCTTTCTTCCTTTCTTCTCTCCCCTTTTTCTTTGCAGGTGAAAACCAAGGGAAGAAATTAATGACCTTTGCAAAGTGATTTTTGAAGAGTCGGAGTGTGGCTCCCTGAATGGGACGATCCGCCCCTGCCTCATTGTCTAAACTGAACGGAATATTGAACATCCACAATGTGTGCTGTGTGCTGAATATGGGAGTAGTGAGGTGGGAGGAGGGGAGGGGGAGGGGAGGGTCGGGAAGAGAAGTGGAGAGGATTGTGGGTTTGTGGAGAGGGAAATATTCCCTAAAGACTTCGCATTCTTCGTCGACGTCAAATTACGTTGCAGCATGGGACCCTGAAATACACGTGTTGATGTTTATGATAGATGATTTAACTTGCCTTTTTTTCTCTTATCAATAGCAGTAGTAGCAGTAGTAGTAGTAGCAGCAGCAACAGCAGCAGCAGCAGCAGCAGCAGCAGTAGTAGTAGTAGTAGAAGTAGTGTAGTAGTAGTAGTAGTAGTAGTAGTAACATAAGTAAAATTAATAGCGTGCTGATTGTATCAATCATTTCCACGCCACTATAGGCCTAGTACCAAAAATACCTTACAGCAAGTTTCAGCACCGAAGTTCATATCTGCATGAAACCGAGAGACGCTGGAACGGGACCGCTTCTGAGACCTAGAAATATGAAAAAAAAAGAAGGGATGGCTTCTTAAACGCACAAACTACAACCCTTTTCCTAATTTTTCATTCTCAGGATAGGGCGAGCTCTGACTTTAAAAATGCCGAAACTACAAGAATTTACAGAGTGACAGAAAACACTTGGCACTGAGGCAATATTGAGTTCATTTTACCTGACAGTAAAAGAGTTCAGGAACCACGCACTGGACAATTCTCTCTTTTCCCAGTTGTTCTTTGTCAACATCTCTTGTCATATCCGGGTGTGTGTGTGTGTGTGTGTGTGTGTGTGTGTGTGTGTGTGTGTGTGTGTGTGTGTCATGTTTTCTCTTTTTTTTTTAACGCGAGTCCTTTGTTTTGCTCGTTTGTGTGCCTGTCTGTAAAAGACGATGACAAGAAGAACACCAGACCAGTTTGAACCAAACCTGACTGAATGATGGAATATATCCCCAAAAAAGCGAATTTTCTCAATGTTGGTGTAGAGCCGTGGTGCGGATAGGATCAAGGAACGGATCCATGATTCGTTCGGCCTTGGCGAAAAGTATGACCCTTGCTAATGAATGCAATGTTCATGTTCGTTGATACTTCAGTTGTCGTTGTTTCGAAGCCCTAACTGGGTATGTACACACACACACGCGCGCGCGCGCGCGCGCGCTCCACACACACACACACACACACACACACACACACACACACACACACACACACACACACACACAGAGGGCTTGCCTAGCCTTGGGGTAGTGACGTCATCTGTTTCGTTCTGCCTCTCAGACAAGAGTTACATTCATCTTCAGCTGATGTGATTTCTGATACTGTAAATGTCGGATATTGCTGACGTCGGGAGAAAAGTTTAGCGAAAAAATTTTCACCGTCACGTACTGAATTGGGAGAGAGAGAGAGAGAGAGAGAGAGAGAGAGAGAGAGAGAGAGAGAGAGAGAGAGAGAGTATGAATCTTGATAGCAAGGTCGGGTTAAAAGTTAAAGTCCCATATTCTCGTAGCCAAAGGAGCAGGGGATTGCCATCGGTGCACAGCGTCTGGGGCACGGCATAATACAAGGCGGAGCCCATCCCTCTCCTTTCCTTTTTAACATTCCTTGAACTGACCCATTTACTGCTGGGCGGACATAGAGGGTTTTCAAGCCGAAATAATGGGATACCTCGAGTGGTTCGAACTCTTGACCGCCCGCTTTGAAGGCAAATGATCTAACCATTGAACCACAGGCTCCTGGAAGAGAGTGTAGAGATAAAATGATTCTCTCTCTCTCTCTCTCTCTCTCTCTCTCTCTCTCTCTCTCTCTCTGTCTCTGTATCTCTCTCTCTCTCAATCTCTCTCTCTATCCCTCTCTCTCTCTCTCTCTCTCTCTCTCTCTCTCTCTCTCTCTTTCTGTCTTTTTCTCTCTTTTTCTCTCTCTCTCTCTCTCTTCTTCTTCTTCTTGTCAAATTCACGTTCATTACTGACACCCCCTCAGTTGTTCAGGCTAACGGGGATAAGAAGCATCCCAAGAAAATGAGGGGAAAGAGGGAGTGGGAATCAAGCGATGCAGATGAGGTGCGTGTGGGTGGTGGTGGAGAGGGTGTGGGGGGGGGAGGGGGTATGTAGACTGTGGAGATGAAGAGGAAGAGTCATGGACACTGATGTCAACACGCACGTGCAATTTGTCGCAAACTGTGCGGGATCGAATTCATACAATCTGACTGCGTGTTGGGCTCAGTTCTTTGGTCAAATGAGGCAATCGCACATCCACGCGCGCGCGCGCGCGCGCGCACGCGCACACACACACACACACACACACACACACACACGCGCACACACACACACCTCACACACACACACGTCTCTCTCTCCTCTCTCTCTCTCTCTCTCTCTCTCTCCTCCTCCCCCTTCCCACTTTTCAGCCTCCCCACAGACACACACACGCTCAACCTCTCAGTCACTCTCTCAACTCTTTCTGTCTGTCTCCCACATCATTCGTTCCATCTTTTTTCCCAGTTTCTCCCTACTCTATGTTGATCAATCTTCCAACATAATGTGTGCCCCCCCTCGAAATCGCGTGCTGTGTCGCTGGAATCGATCTGATGCTGGACGACGATGTCTGGAGAGAAAGGTCTCGCCTGGATTCCACCCCTTATCAATCCCCCCCCCCTCCTCCCCCCCCCCCCCCCCATCACCACCACCACTACCACCGGCCCTCCATCCTGTCCTCTGATCTGGCTTAGAGACAATAATGAATGATAAAAAGAATGTTCTATCCCCCCCTGGAGAGAGAGAGAGAGAGGAGAGAGAGAGAGAGAGAGAGAGAGAGAGAGAGAGAGAGAGAGAGATGCATGCACGTTTGCACACACGAAAACGCACTTACACACACACACACACACACACACACACACACACACACACACACACACACACACACACACATCGCATGCGCCAGAAAGTCACTGAACATCATGACCAAAAACCGGAAAAATTCTTCCCAAGACCATTTCTGAAAACACTGACTCCAACCATAATAAACGAAAATAACAAACTTCAGTCTTGAACAATTGCTGAGAGCGGGTGGGAGGAGGGGTGGGATGGGGGTGGTTGAACTTCAATCAGCAAAACTGATACATGTTAATCATGAGCAAACACTGGGCAGATCCGAACCCTCAGACCACGGACCCCCAGGAAATCCGTTGACCCGGGGAACACCTGAAAACCCTTGAGCCGGTGAATGTGCCACGACCACAGCGCCTGGTCGTAGATCAAGCAGGGGGAGAGGAAAGAGGATTCCACGGTGTCAATCACATCAAAGGCTATGCCAGCCTATGACTTTTCGCCAGTCCCCGCGACCTGTGTCGGCAGGGATCAAAGCGAAGGAACGCCACTGTGTTGCCACACCCCCCCCCCCCAACCCCCCCCCCCCCCCCCCGGCTCCCCCCTCCCCCTCCCCCGCCCTCGTTTCCTACCCGATGCGTGAGCTCGGATTTATTGCAGCCTGAATGCCCTGTGACGTATTTTGACCAATCACGACACAGTTAACAGTATTCAGCAAATCCCGTGGCTCTTACAAGATATTGATGTAATTACACACACTTCAAGTAACAAACAGACCAGACATCTGTAAGCGCTCACACAGAACAGAAGAGAGAGAGAGAGAAAACAAAAAAGAGGACTTTCTATCTTTGTATTGATGAATAATGCATAAGCCAAAGGTTAATAGATAGAAACAGAAAAGAAAGAGAGAGAGAGAGAGAGAAAAAAAAATGAAAAGAAGACTTTCTATCTTTGTATTGATGAAAATGCATAAGCCAAACGTTAATAGATAGAGCAGAAAAGAGAGAAATGAAAAAAAAAAATGAAAAGAAGACTTTCTATGTTTGTATTGATGAAATGCATAGCCAAACGTTAATAGATAGAACAGAAAAGAGAGAAAATAAAATGAAGACTTTCTATCTTTGTATTGATGATAATGCCTAAGCCAAACGTTAATAGATAAAACAGAAAAGAGAGAGAAAATAAAATGAAGACTTTCTATCTTTGTATTGATGATAATGCCTGAGCCAAACGTAGATAGATAAAACAGAAAAGAGAGAGAAAATAAAATGAAGACTTTCTATCTTGTATTGATGATAATGCCTAAGCCAAACGTTAATAGATAAAACAGAAAGAGAGAGAAAATAAAATGAAGACTTTCTATCTTTGTACTGATGAAAAATGCATAAGCCAAACGTTAATAGATAGAACAAAAAGCGAGAAAAAAAAAAATGAAAAGAAGACTTTCTATCTTTGTATTGATGAAAATGCATAAGCCAAACGTTCATAAATAAAACAGAAAAGAGAGAAATAAAAAAAAATGAAGACTTTCTATCTTTGTATGATGATAATGCCTAAGCCAAACGTTAATAGATAAAACAGAAAGAGAGAGAAAATAAAAAAAAAAATGAAGACTTTCTATTTTTTGTATTGATGATAATGCCTAAGCCAAACGTTAATAGATATAAACAGAAAAGAGAGAGAAAATAAAATGAAGACTTTCTATCTTTGTACTGATGATAATGCCTAAGCCAAACGTTACTAGATACTTCATATATCAAGCCCTGGAGGAGTAAATGTGAAAAAAAAAAAAAAAAAAAAAACTGGCGAAGAGCAATACGAAAGGCAATCTAGTAATAAGAAAGGCAATCTACCCATCAGACCACGCGTGATAAATGTATGCCACGGATGAACGAAATGGCAGACGGTAACTGGGACAAAGAAGCAAATAGCAAATACAGGCCAAAAAAAAAAAAAAAAAAAAAAAGTCTGTTCCAGCGAAACTAATTCAGCGGAGTCTTATAAACACTTTTCAACCTTTGTTTACATTTCCGCCTGCAGTCACCTCCCGTTGAAACTAGATCCTGCTTTGGGACAAACAGCAGCAAAAGGCGATTGAAACGTGCCCTATTTCAGGAGAGATCCCCAATGAAGGAAAATGAATAGTCCTTAGATCAACAACGGAGAGAGCAAACATCTCGCCCCACTCTTCCTGTTTCCGCCTTTGTCGGAGTCCCCTTCACTCGTGCAGGTCACAAAACGCTTTCCCGGCTCCATAGGCAGAGTGTGCCGTGTGAGTACTGTACAACTGACCAGACCGCATTCTCTGGTAATCATGCATGCCGCCTTGTTGTCCACTGTTCGACGGTGCCAGTCCAGTGCCAGCATAAGGCATTTGTCTGCTGGCAGACAGTCATGTGTGTGCTTGTAAACCTGAGCGGTTTGACACGATCAGTGGTCAAGTGTGGAGAATAGACAGCAAAGCCTCTCTAGAGAGAGAGAGAGAGAGAGAGAGAGAGAGAGAGAGAGACAGAGAGACAGACAGACAGAGAGAGAGAGAGAGAGAGAGAGAGAGAGAGAGAGAGAGAGGAAGGAAATGGGTGACTGACTTTACTAGGCTCAACGGTACATTCAAGAAAGGTAGACAATTATCCTCTCCTCTTGGGTCCATGGGGAGTAAGTATCACGTGTGTTCGTGTCGCTGGTTAGACCAGTCTCATTCTCATTCTCATTATCGGCAATATACGACGGGCACAGAACGCACGCGTAACTGTCATCACAGAACTGAAGTTGCAAATGCCAATGCTAGTTCTCACTTCTGAGAATAGTTCGCAGATTTGGAAACTCTCCTGCGCTCCAAACACCTACAAGACCACCCCTTCCCCCCTCCTCTTACCCCATATACCTACTCCCCCATCTGTTACCTCCTCTCCCTCTCTCACTTTTCGCCGTATCTCATGGCCAGGCAAAAAAACCAAAACCAAAACCAACCAAACAAACAAAACCCGTCAGAAGTCTTGAGTGTCCAGACATTGGTCACCTTTCCTTTATTAGAACTGATATTCTTTTTGAAATTAAGCATCTATTACATTGTTTACTTTCCCAGGTATAGCAGTTGATTTTTGCTGGGTTCCTTCACATTGTGGCTCAAAAGGGAATGAATTAGCAGACAAATTGGCAAAGATGGGAGCTTGTACAATGTCTGAAACACCCTTCAACAAAGTCGTAAATTTTTCTCCGCACGAATTGATCCAGCGATTGGAAAAGAATATGCGGAAGAAACATCTTAATGAGAAATTATTCGTTCTGCCATCATGTCCAATGTATCTAGCCAGATTAATTCATAAATAACGGTTAAATACATGGAATACAAAATATTCACGAGGTATAGCGTGTATATGTCAGGAGAATATCTCAATTCGTCATCTTTTATTTGAATGCCCTATACTAACCCCAGCTTATAAGGAGAAGAATGTTTTTTATAAACAGTTCTGACAATGTTGATAGTGTGGTAAATAACCCTTGCTTTTTTTTATATTGCTTTGGTTATTGCTCAGTCCCCAGTTGCAAAACTATTGTGAAAAAAGACATTTGAGATATGTGTGTTAATAGTGATTTTTTTTTTTCCCCTGGGGGTGGGGGTGGGGAAAGGTGCTGATAGTACAATGGAATGTATATTGCAGTTTAAAGGTCTAAGATCATCTTGTGATGAAAAGACGTTAAATAAAACTACTGAACTGAACACCTTTCCTTTCTACTGCAATAATGCAAGGGACACCTGCAGCAATGAACCCTCTTGCCAAGTCTTCATTTCTCGTTCCTGCATTCTCCTTCTCTGGTTGGAAGGGATATCCCAGTTCAGTCAAACACAGTGAGATCAGCTGGCCCTCCCTTCAGCAACAGGTCGCTCCTGCATTCCAAATATGCTACGTCAACAAACTTCGTCATCATTGCTGACACTGTCCTGTATTTGGCGTATCCATTACAGCTTTTCTTTTTCTTTTTTTCCTCTCTTTTTTTTCATTTCTAGATGCCATTTCGTATTCTTCCTGCAACGATGCATATTTAAACATTTTTTGTAAGAATCTCTGATTTATTGAACGCGAGACGCTGTTTTATTTGCTGCCGTGTAATGAAGCTTCCTTAGCTTATT
>JADBJO010009379.1:45000-65000 GCA_016801955.1 Conus betulinus
GAGAGAGAGAGAGTGACAATCAAAATGTTACGAATCGTCCCACGAGTTGGCTATTCCCCAATCAGGCCAGCCTTATAGCGAAACGAAATGGTCCATAAGGAAGGCATGAAGAAAGTCCAGAGGCGTGACAATAGGCATGAGCTGTGATGTTGCGTTAAATGTGCAGGTGGTTAACAAATATGGTACATAGTAGAAAGATATATAATGATACAAAAATGAACACACAAATTTTGTTGATTTCCCTTTTCTTCGTTCCCTCCCCATCCCGCACCGCACATCCCCCCCCCCCCCCCCCACGCGCGCACGCACGCCCGAACACGCCACCCCCGCAGTTACGGATATTATACCCAAAGCCGTCCTGCAGAAAGGAATGAGAACGAATGTCGCGGACGACGCCCGGTGCGAGCGAACTAACTCCGGGAGAGGGAAAGAGAGGGAAAAGAAGCAAGCCGCGGAGGGGAGGGGGCGGGGCGGGGCGGAGCGGGAGAGGGGCGGCGGCAGTTCACTTGTCCTATGTTCTCCGCGTAAAAAATCCACAAGGGAGACAATAGGAAATCCGAAAAGTGAGACGGTAACTGCGCGCGCGCGCGCGCCACCGTGCCCGAATCACCAACACATCACAATCACCAACGTTACAGACAAATCAGCAAATGTGTAATCTAGTATATGTCTGGGTTCATAATTATGAGTTACGATACCTTATCTTTATCTGTATCTTTTTCTCACTCTGATAGGTTCTGTATTTTGTTTATATGTTTGTTTGTTTGCGAAGTAAAATTTGTAACGGTTTAAACATATTCTGTTAGTTTCTATATGTTGCGTATATTCAGTTCACGTTCAAAAATATACTGTAGAGGCAACGCAGATTCTGTCTTTTTGTAAATACTAATGCACATTTTACTAATCAAAATAATATGATTTATATATTGGTGTATTTTTTTTTTGCAATGCAAAGAGATTGTGAGACCAAACAGTACGTCAGTCACAGATAGTTTCAAACTTAATGTTTGTTTTTAGATAAATCTCCTTTTCTATAAACCTCCAGAAGCTGCGTACTACCGGGCACTCATAAAAAAAATGCTCCATGTAATCAACGGTATCACAACAATAAGAACACTTGTTATTTTCTTTTACTTTCATTTTATGAAGAACAATATTTGTAGGGTAGATATTATGAAGTATCTTCCAGTGTAAAACTCTTAATCTTGTTTCTTTTGTTACCTCTCTTGCTCTACACCATGATGTTTCATCCAGATGAAATCCAAGTTTTCTGCGCCAAAAATAAAAGGCACATGGAATTTCTGGTTTTTTTTGTTTGTAATATTTTCTTGATTATTTTAGGCTTTGTATTATATTGGCTTGCATCACATTTCGTGGTTTCTTGTTCTTCTACCCCAGTCATAATCCACTGAAACCAGTGTTTAGGGATAGAATTAACAAGAATGTTATATTCTAACATTGTATTTGCCCTGTTTTGTTCAATCAGTATAAGTATTTCTTCTAAGGAAAGTATTCTCTTTTCGGTGCGGTGGATTATGTTTTGACTTGATCAATACCTTTCCTTTGCCATCTCTCAAAAAAAAAGTGTTTTATTTTTGTAATTTATAATGAGTTGTTGAATAACAATTCGTTCAGGAAATTGGTGCGGCTTATTTCTTCTGCCTTTTTAATGTGTTTATTGTCTAGGTAGGTGGTTATGATTTCCTTCCAAAATTCATTATCAATTCTGTCCAATCCCTTAACCGAATTAGATTTAGTGTTGATAAGAAAAACGTTGTTATGTGTTTAGCGAGTTTATCTAGATGCCACCTCGGTATTATCGTCCAGTTTTGTTGATCTGTGGCATCAAAAAGTTTTCCGACCCATTGTAAATGCAGATGTTTTTGAAATGTTACCATGTTTATCATGCTAAGGCCACCCTCTTCATGTTCAGCCTCCATGATTTTTCTCTTTACTTTTTCAAACGCTTTTCTATTGCTAATTTTTTCTGCCATATAAATTTATATAGATAAGTGTTTATCTTACTCAAAATTTTGTTGGGAAGACCAATTGATTGCATCACGTAGACGAATTGGCTAATTATAAACGTCTTTATTACGATAATTTTTCCTTGAATAGACAGATCTCTTTTACTCCAGTCTTTTATTTTTTTTTTGCATACGATCTATTCTGGATAACCAGTTCTCTTCTATATTTTTTGCCATCTTGTTTGACTCAAAATAAACACCTAATATTTTAATTTTATTAACTATGAAACTGGCACATTACATTCTTCGTTTTGTTTGTCTACCTATCTGAAGGGCTTTTGTCTTATGAACGTTCAGTTTCAAGCCTGAAAATCTTTCAAACCAGTTTATTATTTCCAACGATTTATTAATGTCTCTTTCTTGTTTTTTAAAAAAATAGGGTTGTATCATCAGCCCATTTTTGTTTATTTTCAAACAAGAAGCAGCTCTTTTTTCTGCAGAGTGTGGTAGTCTGATACCTTCAATAGTACTATTTCTCACTTTAACTAGTACTTCAACAGCTAATACAAATGCAAGGGGGTGAAAACGGACATCCTTGTCTGATACCACATAACACGGCGAAAGGTTCTGAAAACCATCCTCCATGGTTTATACTACTTGAGGTATTGTTGTTAAGTACATAAATCCATCTTTGGAACTCAGCTCCGAAGCCAAAGATATCGAAAACGTGCTTTCATAAATGTTTTTGAAATCGAGTCGAAGGCTTTGAAATAGTCGACTGCCAGCAGATATCCGTCTTTATTTGTTTTATTAAGATAGTTTATCGCATCGTCTATTGATCTTATTACTGTAGCAATGTTTCTACCCTTAATAAAAACCCACCTGGTCGTCGTTTATCAATTTATGTATAACTTTACCGAGTCTTTCTGCCATTACTTTAGCTAGTATTTTGTAATCAGAATTAGTCAGTGTTATTGGTCTCCAATTGTGTATTTGGTCTCTATCTAAATCCTTGCCTTTGTGTAACAGCGTAATTATTCCTTGCTTTTGTGTATAAGAGAGTTCTCCTGTAAGGAATGATTCCGCATAAGATTCTGTTATCACTTTAGACAGTTTACCCCAAAAAAACTTTTAAAAATTCAATGGTAATGCCATCACTGCCAGGCGCAGAGCCATTTCTTAATTTATGCAGGGCGTACGTTGTTTCCTCTATCGAGATCATTCCTTCGCATAGGTCGGCTTCGTATTTTTCTAATCGTGGGTATGTTACGTTTTCTAAAAACTGCTTAGCTGCCTCTTTAACATTGTCTACCTTGTACAGTCCTACCTCTTTCTCTCTATGCCCCTCTTCTATTTCCTTGTACAGTCCTACCTCTTTCTATGCCCCTCTTCTATTTCCTTGTACAGTCCTACCTCTTTCTATGCCCCTCTTCTATTTCCTTGTACAGTCCTACCTCTCTTTCTGTCTATGCCCCTCTTCTATTTCCTTGTACAGTCCTACCTCTTTCTATGCCCCTCTTCTATTTCCTTGTACAGTCCTACCTCTTTCTCTCTATGCCCCTCTTCTATTTCCTTGTACAGTCCTACCTCTTTCTATGCCTCTCTTCTATTTCCTTGTTTAGTTCTACCTATTTCTCTCTATGCCCCTCTTCTATTTCCTTGTATAGTTCTACCTATTTCTCTCTCTATGTCCCTCTTCTATTTCCCTGTTCAGTTCTACCTCTTTCTCTCTATGCCCCTCTTCTATTTCCTTGTACAGTCCTACCTCTTTCTCTCTATGCCCCTCTTCTATTTCCTTATACAGTCCTACCTCTTTCTATGCCGCTCTTCTATTTCCTGTACAGTCCTACGTCTTTCTATGCCCCTCTTCTATTTCCTTGTACAGTCCTATCTCTTTCTCTCTATGCCCCTCTTCTTCTTCTTCTTCTGATGATGATGATGATGATGGAAGAAGAAGAAGAAGAAAGATGATGATGATGATGATGATGATGATGATGATGATGATGATGATGATGATGAAGGAGACTTGACATCTTCATGATCATGATCATAATCATCATCATGATCATGATATGATACATCAGGCACTGCTGCTCGAACCATTGGTGTTTCTGACACACTGCGAACACAGCAGACGGTCTGTTTCAGACTGTGTCCAGACTGATCCCTGCTGCCTGGCGGTCTGTACCTGACCTACTTTGATAAACGACAGAACCCCGTATTGTAGTACAGGCCTGACAGAGCTGGGCTCTCCAGAGACGTTGGCTGGCACTACAAAGTAGTTGGTTTCTACAGGCATACGTCACCCGTCTCCCCGCACCTCCCCCTCCCCCTCCTCTTCCCCCTACCATCCCCGTATTCCCTTCCATTTCCTTCTGCACCCCTTCCCCATCTTACTACCTCAATTCGAAGACTCTACACCCATTCCCACACCTTAAAAATAACTTCTAACTCTGGTCAAACTTCCACATTCCCCTTCCACATTTTCTTTCTCCTTCCTTCATTGTTTCTGTCTGTGTTTTTCTGTCTGGCTGTCTGTCTGTCTGTCTGTCTGTCTGTCTCTCTCTCTCTCTCTCTCGTCTCCTTCTCCCCCTTCCCTTCGCACTCCTCAATCGTCTGGATATCGACGTCGTTGGCCATCCCTCCACCTCCTGCATCCACGTACACCCCTCACACCCCACCCCGCACCACCCGTACCCCCCCCCCCCCCCCCCGACACCTCCGCAAGACCCCCCCAAAGACCTTTGGGCCGAGGATGGTTGAAAAGCCGTTCCCCAAAAACGCGGACAGCTGGGCTGACACTGAGTGCAGTTGAATATGCCATGCAGGAGTGCTTCTGTTGTCGGTTCTCCGAATGCAATAGTTTCTGTTCATTACACTGAAAACATCTGGACAGACAGACAGAAGTGGAAGAGGTTGGTGAACCGTTCGTAGGTGCCATTCTATTGATTTTTTTTTTTTTATTGCCATTACTTCTATTATTGTTACTATTGTAATAAAACCATTACCGTTACGATTGTTGTTAGTTTTCTTACAACTGTTAAGTTTAATTATCATTACTATTGCCATTATTAATACCATTGTTATTATTATCATGATTGTTACTATTATCATTATTATCGTCATTATTATTATTACTATTATTATTACCTTCATCATTGCTACGAACACTACAACCATACTGTTCGACAATCCTCTAACCTTTCTCCCCATCTGTATGTATAGCACCATTAATACCACAACTATATTATCATATTATCACCAAAAGTGGTAGTAATCCTCTCTTTATTTTCTATTATTTTTTTTTTATCATCATCATTATCCTTATTATCACCATCATTACTAGCATTATTATTATGACCATCATTATCAACTCCATTTGTCCCCTTCCCAACGGCCTCGTTTTCATTCAACACCCATCTTGCGCCGAACATGAGAAGAGAAGTGATTGCTCGTTCTTCGTTTGAACTGTCCTGAATGTTGTTTATCTTGCCTGAAGAAGACCTAAGAGGTCGAAACGCGTCGTGTTTTGTCTTGTAATTCGTATTATCCCTGTTGTTTGGCGGACTCGTAAACAATTATGCTTAAACACCATCAGAAGCAGACTAGGGGGCCCCAAAGGACAAAGTGGACAAGCTAGAACGAGCAGGGGCAATCTACGAGATCCAGCGTGGTGATTGTGACCAGACATACGTCGGTGAAACAGAAAGAAAATTGAAACTCCGCATCAAAGAACACAAGAGAGAATCATCACCAGTCGGAGAACGCTTGAACATCAGTGGACGTGAGTTCTCCCGGGACAATGTCAGCGTCCTGGACCAGGAACCTAAATGGTTCCAAACAGGAGTAAAGGAGGCCAACTACAGCGCGGCCCCGTCTCCTTCCCTCAACCGAGACCGGGGGGCGACATAACCTACCAGCGGCCTACACTTCCCTTGTTCGGTCGCGTGACTTGAGTTCATCTCGAGATCACGTGCACCGAGCGCAACTCACTCAGCGAGACATTCGGCGCTGACGAAGGCCTCTAGACGGAGGCCGAAAGCTTCGCTTTGGCAAAACTTTCCTGTGTGAAAAGATAAAAGACTGTGTTTAATCAAATTATGCTTAAAGTTTGTTCTTCGGTGTGGTGTGCCAGTAACTCCCCCGCAGAGAAGAGAAAGAAGAGAAAGGTGTGCAAAAGTTGATTTCTGGGAAGCTAACGCTTTGTCTTTATACTGAGTGTGATTGCTATACGCCGTGTCAAGGATGCCATGATATTGATTGCGAAAAGCGAGCAGTTCCATTACATTTGACACTTAGTTATTGGCCAGGTCAGCAAATGTATTATTGTCGCTTGTGTGTGTGTGTGTGTGTGTGTGTGTGTGTGTGTGTGTTTAACACTGATTATGACTGGTTATGTGTCGAGCGATGATGCTGAAGTATAGCAGAGCACACAGAATCTCATACCAAAGTCCCTTTAGGAGAAAAGAGTACTCAATCCCAGTGAAGTCTACTCAGGCCCACTTACTAACTTCATTCTACTCTATCATTCCAATATACTTTACTCCATTCTGCTCCAATCCATTTCGACCAGCCGAATCTACTGTATTCCCATTCCCAGTGCACTCTGTCACTCAAAAACACCCACGCCTCCCCAGACTGCTCGAAAGTACTCCGCTCCAATCCATCCCTATCAGCTCAAGCCGTCCGCTTTCTACTCCACATTATACTGTGTTCTATTCCTAAGTTGCTTGACTCTACCCCTGTCTCTAGTCCACTTCATTCTACCCCAGCTGGCTCCCTTCCACCGGAAGTCATCTGACGTCATCATAGACCATGGCACTCCATTCTAGTCCCTTACACTCCATCCCGGTCCCTTACACTGCATCCTGGTCCCTTACACTCCATCCTGGTCCCTTACACTCCGTCCTGGTCCATTCCACCCACAGTAGTCCCTTACACTCCATCCTGGTCCCTTACACTCCATCCTGGTCCCTTACACTCCATCCTGGTCCCTTACACTCCATCCTGGTCCCTTACACTCCGTCCTGGTCCATTCCACCCACAGTAGTCCCTTACACTCCATCATGGTCCCTTACACTCCATCTTGGTCCCTTACACTCCGTCCTGGTCCACTCCACCCACAGTAGTCCCTTACACTCCATCATGGTCCCTTACACTCCATCCTGGTCCCTTACACTCCGTCCTGGTCCCTTACACTGGTCCCTTACAGTCCATCATGGTCCCTTACACTCCGTCCTGGTCCCTTACACTCCGTCCTGGTCCTTACACTCCATCCTGGTCCCTTACACTTCATCCTGGTCCCTTACACTCCATCCCCGGTCCCTTACACTCCATCATGGTCCCTTACACTTCATCCTGGTCCCTTACACTTCATCCTGGTCCTTTCCACTCCATCATGGTCCCTTACACTCCATCCTGGTCCCTCACACTCCATCCCGGTCCCTTACACTCCATCCTGGTCCCTTACACTCCATCCTGGTCCCTTACACTCCGTCCTGGTCCACTCCACCCACAGTAGTCCCTTACACTCCATCATGGTCCCTTACACTCCATCCTGGTCCCTTACACTCCGTCCTGGTCCCTTACACTGGTCCCTTACAGTCCATCATGGTCGCATACAGTCCATCATGGTCCCTTATACTCTGTCCTGGTCCCTTACACTCCATCCTGGTCCCTTACACTCCGTCCTGGTCCCTTACACTCCATCCTGGTCCCTTGCACTTCATCCTGGTCCCTTACACTCCATCCCGGTCCCTTACACTCCATCATGGTCCCTTACACTTCATCCTGGTCCTTTACACTTCATCCTGGTCCCTTCCACTCCATCCTGGTCCCTTACACTTCATCCTGTCCCTTACACTTCATCCTGGTCCCTTACACTTCATCCTGGTCCCTTACACTCCATCCTGGTCCCTCCATCCTGGTCCCTTACACTTCATCCTGGTCCCTTACACTCCATCCTGGTCCCTTACACTCCATCCTGGTCCCTTACACTTCATCCTGGTCCCTTACACTTCATCCTGGTCCCTTACACTCCATCCTGGTCCCTCCATCCTGGTCCCTTACACTTCATCCTGGTCCCTTACACTTCATCCTGGTCCCTTACACTTCATCCTGGTCCCTTACACTCCATCCTGGTCCTTACACTGGTCCCGTACACTCCATCCTGGTCCTTTACACACTCCATCCTGGTCCCTTACACTCCATCCTGGTCCCTTACACTCCATTCTGGTCCCTTTACACTCCATCCTGGTCCCTTACACTGGTCCCTTACACTCCATCCTGGTCCCTTACACTCCATCCTGGTCCCTTACACTTGTCCCTTACACTCCATCCTGGTCCCTTACACTCCATCCTGGTCCCTTGCACTCCATCCTGGTCCCTTACACTCCATCCTGGTCCCTTACACTCCATCCTGGTCCCTTACACTGGTCCCTTACACTCCATCCTGGTCCCTTACACTGGTCCCTTACACTCCATCCTGGTCCCTTACACTCCATCCTGGTCCCTTACCCTCCATCCTGGTCCCTTACCCTCCATCCTGGTCCCTTACACTCCATCCTGGTCCCTTACACTCCATTCTGGTCCCTTACACTTCATCCTGGCCCCTTACACTCCATCCTGGTCCCTTACACTCCATCCTGGTCCCTTACACTCCATCCTGGTCCCTCCATCCTGGTCCCTTACACTTCATCCTGGTCCCTTCATCCTGGTCACTTACACTCCATCCTGGTCCCTTACACTCCATCCTGGTCCCTTACACTCCATCCTGGTCCCTTACCCTCCATCCTGGTCCCTTACACTGGTCCCCTTACACCCCATCCTGGTCCCTTACACTCCATCCTGGTCCCTTACACTTCTTCCTGGTCCCTTACACTCCATTCTGGTCCCTTACACTCATCCTGGTCCCTTACACTCCATCTTGGTCCCTTACACTGGTCCCCCTTACACTCCATCCTGGTCCCTTACACTCCATCCTGGTCGCTTACACTCCATCCTGGTCGCTTACACTCCATCCTGGTCCCTTACACTCCATCCTGGTCCCTTACACTCCATTCTGGCCCCTTACACTCCATCCTAGCCCCTTACACTGGTCCCTTACACTCCATCCTAGCCCCTTACACTTCATCCTGGTCCCTTACACTCCATCCTGGTCCCTTACACTCCATCCTGGTCCCTTACACTCCATCCTAGCCCTTTACACTGGTCCCTTACACTCCATCCTAGCCCCTTACACTTCATCCTGGTCCCTTACACCCCATCCTGGTCCCTTACACTCCATCCTGGTCCCTTACACTCCATCCTAGCCCCTTACACTCCATCCTGGTCCCTTACACTCCATCCTAGCCCCTTACACTTCATCCTGGTCCCTTACACCCCATCCTGGTCCCTTACACTCCATCCTGGTCCCTTACACTCCATCCTAGCCCCTTACACTCCATCCTGGTCCCTTACACTCCATCCTGGTCCCTTACACTCCATCCTAGCCCCTTACACTCCATCCTAGCCCCTTACACTCCATCCTGGTCCCTTACACTCCATCCTAGCCCCTTACACTGGTCCCTTACACTCCATCCTTGTCCAATCCACCCCACAACAGTGTGGGCGGGGGGTGGGGGGGGGAGGAGGAGTGGGAGAAGGGACTGGAGGGGATAGACCAAGTTATACAGCAATGTGTTATGGGGAAAAGATTGTCCAACTGACTGAACAAAACTTTATTTTACGGTGGGGGGTTTTAGACATTGCTGCGTCTAAAATATAGTCGATGAAAATCAGATTAAATCGACACGGGGAACTGACAACAAATGAGAGGCCTCTCTCTCTCTCTCTCTCTCTCTCTCTCTGCTTGTCCGTTGATCTCTATCCGCTCACCCTTCCCTCACCCAGCCAGGACACCTCCGCCTATCTGTCATCTGTCTGTCTGCCTGTCTAACGTCGTCTGTCTGTCTGTCTGTCTGTCTGTCTGTCTCACTCTCCCTCTCTCTCTCTCTCTCTCTCTCTGTCAGTTTCACTTCCCTCCCCCCTCTCTCTCCTTCTCCATCCCCTGCCCCTCTCCCCAGGCTTTCTACTCTACCTTCCCCCTTCTCCCTGTCTTCCGGACCCCCCCCCCTCCCCCCCTCTCCTCCAAATATCATTATTTCTTTACCGAGCCTCCTCAACCCTCTCCCGGCCACCACCACCACCACCCCATCCCAAATACCCACCCGCGCCTGTCTTATTCCGCCCAACCTCTCTCCCGTCTCCACACCCGTCTGGCGTTAGGACTGTCGTGATGCAGTTTGAGGCTGATTTAGGTATTTGGATGCTGGCACCGGATCCCCCCCCCCAAGGGCTGAGACTGACTGGCCTTAGTGCGTAGCGGTCGGGTCTATTACCAGAACAGCAATGGCCGCGCGCGTCGACCAAGCAGATTCTAGTTTTCTGCGGTCCTCCTCGCATAATGTATCTGTTCGGTGGGTCAGCGAGAGTGAAAACCCCGATCCTTTCAGCTACCAACCAGAGAACGTTATTAGTGGTGCATGGGTGGGAAACTGAGGGCTGGACAGTGAAAACCCCCATCTTTTCAGCTACCAACCAGAGGACGTTATTAGTGGTGCGTGTGGTGGAAACTAAGGGCTGGACAGTGAAAACCCCGATCTTTTCAGCTACCAACCAGAGGACGTTATTAGTGGTGCATGGGTGGGAAACTTAGGGTTGGACATGATTCCTTTAAGACCTTCAGGTCTGAAAAAAAAAATCTTGTTCGTATTGAAGACAAAGTGGAGTTCGTAACGAAAGAAACTGAATTAGAAATTCAACTGAACTGTCACGAAAAAGGTACCCACGATTTTTTAGTATACTACAGTGAAAAATGTGTGTGCGATTGATGTTAAAATATGTACATCAAATATATATATAGGAAAAAAAAAAAAAAAAACAAACAAAAAAACCCCCCCAAAAAACAAAAACGGGAGCTAATCTTAAATAAATGTTAGTGAACCGCCAAGAGAAACGCGGATAAACGAGTCACAAGACAAAACACGATGCGTTAAACACAACACGGGAGCTACAGATGCAGAATCGAAATTCTACATCACTTTGATGCATAGCAGCTTCAACAAGCCAAGGCATGATTTCCTCTGAAGATTGACGATTAAATGTCATAGCAGATCCAACGAGCCAAGGCATGATTCCTCTGAAGATTGACGATTAAATGTCATAGCAGATCCAACAAGCCAAGGCATGATTTCATCTGAAGATTGACGATTAAATGTCATAGCAGATCCAACAAGCCAGGCATGATTTCCTCTGAAGATTGACGATTAAATGTTTTTTTTCGCGTTTCAAACCTCTCTTCAATCATACACACTCATCTTTGCCAAGATATCAGACACACACTCATCTTTGCCAAGATATCAGACACACTCATCTTTGCCAAGATAGCATACACATTCATCTTTGCCAAGATATCATACACACTGACTCCATTTCTCATACAGTCCTTCGAATGGGACTCATCTTTGCCAAGATATCATACACACTGACTCCATTTCTCATACAGTCCTTCGAATGGGACTCATCTTTGCCAAGATATCATACACACTCATCTTTGCCAAGATATCATACACACTCATCTTTGCCAAGATATCATACACACTCATCTTTGCCAAGATATTTGCTCAAATTTATTGGCAATGGTACTAATGCACGATTCAACATCAATATGAATCTGTGTGAATGTTTTTGGTTGTTCCATGACTTTCAAACAAAAACTGGCAACCTGGTTAGTGATCATTACTCAAAGTTATAGCTCAGTGGTAGAGCGCCAGAACAGCTCAGTGGTAGAGCGCCGGACTCGTAATCTTGATGATCCTGGGGTTGCGGGTTCGAATCTCCGCCGAGCCCGTTTTGGTACATGGGGGAGGGGTGGGGGGTTCCCTCGGAGTGAATATTGGTTCTGACTCCATTTCTCATACAGTCCTTCGAATGGGACTATAAACCGAAGTTCCGTGTGTGAAGGCACGCATGACATCTTGCACACAGGTAAAATCCCATCACCAACTTTCGGAAGAGAAGCCGTTGGTATGGATGACACATTTACACAAAGCATGCACCCTGCGTGAGAAATGGAAAGAATGAAGGAAGTAAGAAAATGGAGTGAACGATATTGAACGATGTTGACTGGATGACACGGGAAACGACTGAATGAAGCGCCAGCTAGCAGCTTTTCAGTCGTACTACCCAGGTAGGCAGCCCGTTGTGTAAACAAGGGTGGATTGTAAAAGCGCTTAGAGCTTGATAGGCGCTGTATAAGAGCTTGATAGGCGGTATATAAGTATTCATAATAATTATAAAAACAATGAGAAGAAGAAGAAGAAGAAGAAGAAGAAGAAGAAGAAGAGAAGAAGAAAAAAGAAGAAGAAGAAAGAAGAAGATGAAGAAGAGAAAAAAAAGAAGAAGAAGAAGAAGAAGAGAAGAAGAAAAAAAGAAGAAGAAGAAGAAGAAGATGAAGATGATGAGAAGAAGAAGAAGAAGACGAAGAGAAGAAGAAGAAGAAGAAGAAGAAGAAGAGACGGTAAGACCAGAGGAAGACAAGCCGAAGACCTCAGAGGGCAAATGAAGTGGGACCGGCGGGGAGAGGGTCTGAATTTTGGTGAACCATGAGAACAAAATGTAAGGTGCAATTCTGCCTGATGTCCCAACTCCCTTGACATTTTCATTCCGGACAGAAAATGTCTTTGAGAGCATCACCATTCACTTCACAATGAATTGTTGAAACCGTGAGCCAGCATAAGGACACCATTCACCTCAAAATGAGTTGTTGAAGCCGTGAGCCAACATAGGGACACCATTCACTTCACAATGAGTTGTTGAAGCCGTGAGCCAACATAGGGACACCATTCACCTCAAAATGATGTGTTGAAACCGCGAGCCAACATAGGGACACCTTTCACCTCAAAATGAATTGTTGAAGCCGTGAGCCAACATAGGGACACCATTCATCTCAAAATGAAAGCTAGAAAGGATGTCCCTTTAGAAAAAAAAAAAAAGGCGCAGACCTGCGGAGTTTGCAATGATCAATGGTTCGTGTGGTGTGTGTTGTTTGTTGTTTCTTCGATTTAACGTCTTTTTTCTCTTAAAGTTATATCAGACGGGAAGTGAGCGTTTACTTGTATATATATATATATATATATATGTGTGTGTGTGTGTGTGTGTGTGTGTGTGTGTGTGTGTGTGTGTAGTATGCATGCGTGTTTGCATGTGTGCGTGCGTGTGTGTGTGTGTGTGTGTGTGTGTGTGTGTGGGTGTGGGTGTGGGTGTGTGCGCGCGCGCGTGTGTGCGCGCCTGTGTGTGTGTGTGTGTGTGTGTGTGTGTGTGTGTGTGTGTGTGTGTGTGTGTGTGTGTGTGTGTGTGTGTTAAATATCAGTGGAAATACTACATAAGAACAATCCTTAGAAAAAAGCAACATTAACAAATCAGACTGCAATAGTCTAAACAAAACGGTCTAGAATATGCAGAAATCATACAAACGAGCCGACTGGACTAATCATTAAGTTCTGAACAAAGTTCAAAAAGAAGTACAGGTTCTTGGAAAATGCATTCAGATTCATCTTTTCTGAATTTTGATAGAGCTGATTCAAAATAAGGACAAAAGGACAAAATATGTGTTGTGTACAACTATCAACAGCCCCGCATACATATTGGATTTTTTATGAACTTGGTTTTGAAAGCGTTTAACCTAAGTCAAAGTACTTGTGGTGTGCGTGTGTGTGTGTGTGTGTGTGTGTGTGTGTGTGTGTGTGTGTGTGTGTGTGTGTGTTGTGCGTTAGTTTTTTTTTTTTTTGTTTCAGGTGGAAGTCCCTTGCCCACTCTTGCAACAAGTTCTAGACATGTATTTTTAGTAGTCGTACCCAATTTTGACCCACCTTCACCCCCGTCCCCCCACCCCGCGCTGTTCTTTTTGTTTCTTCACTTCACTTCCTCTTCTTCCCCCCCCCCCCCCCCCCCCCCCCTTGTCTTCCTGCTCCTTTCCTCTCTCTGCCTCTCACCGCTCCGCCTCTCTCTCTCTCTCTCTCTCTCTCTCTCTCTCTCTCTCCTTTTCCACGAATTTTCACAGTTCTGTGCGAAATGACAATGCAAAATGAGTAAGATTAAAACAACCAAACAGCCACTGAATAAATATATACAAACAATATTTGTTCACCACAATTCCAGTTGAAAACCTACTCATTGCGCTTTCACACACTTGTCAGACCTTCGTTCATTCACATTATGATATCATCTTACCACAGAACTTATTGTATACACACAGTGTGGGGACAGCATTGTTCAAAATGCTTTGCTGAAAAGGTCAGTTTTAAGCTGTGCTTTAACAACAGATAAAGTCGGCTGGTTTTGTGAAGTGGAACACCGCGATGAGCACAAAACAGCTGGACTAGGCAAGTTAAAGGAACGCTCACCAAGTTAAAGGAACCCTCACAGGGCCTCCCTTCCCTGGCGCGAGGCCCGTTGTCTGGGATGTCTTTAACCTGCGCAGGGCCTCGGTCGTAAATATTTCAAGGTGGTCGCTCATTAGTGGCGCTGCTGCAGCCAGTCTCCTGACTTGGATTAGTTGAGGATGAGGTTTGCAGCTGAGGTTTGTAGTTGAGGTTTGTAGCTGACGTTTGTAGTTGGGGATGAGGTCTGTAGTTGAGCTTGTAGTTGAGCTTTGTAGCTTTGTAGTTGAGGTTTGTAGTTGAGGTTTGTAGCTGAGGTTTGTGGTTGGGGATGAGGTTTGTAGTTGAGCTTTGTAGTTGAAGTTTGTAGTTGAGGTTTGTACCTGAGGTTTGTAGTTGGGGATGAGGTTTGTAGTTGAGGTTTGTAGTTGAGGTTTGTAGCTGAGGTTTGTAGTTGGGGATGAGGTTTCTAGTTGAGGTTTGTAGTTGAGGTTTGTAGCTGAGGTTTGTAGTTGAGGTTGAGGTTGTAGTTGAGGTTTGTAGTTGAGGTTTGTAGCTGAGGTTTGTAGTTGAAGGCTGTCGGTCCTTCTCCAGGCGGTCAGCTGGTACTGGTGGGCTCAGTGTTCAAACATCGTGTTCAGCGATGGGACATTGCGAGTTCAAATCTCGCTGGATCCTTCACATAGTAATAGTCATTGCTGATGCCCATTTTAGCATGTTGTCGTCCTGGCGGTATCAGTGTAGAGTTAGACAGGTCCCCTACCCCCATTTTCCTGGCTTGCTTTTCCCTGAAAGGAAATCTTAAATGAGGCAGGGAACGGTTAAAAGTGATTAAAGAGCAAGCAAGGTAACTCTCCCTCCCTTCATGAAATGAACAGACTCCCACGAATGCTGAATGCAACACTCAATCTCCTAGCAGAACTGACAAGAGAGAGCACACAGAACAAAAACAGGGAGACATCCCCCGTCTATGTATTTCATCAAGAGAGCAGGAGTTACCCTACTTGTTCTCTAATTGGTTTTTCCCTGTTCACGTGGCTGTGGAGTGAAACCCGAATGGAACAACAGCAACGGGCGGTAACTCTCAGTTTCAGTTCTGTTTCTAATAACCCAGCCGACCGCGAAGGCCGTCTCTGTCACAGGATGCCGGAGGCTCTTTCAGTATGATTTGTGTCCCTTTTCTGGAAAGTATGGGCCAGTCATTTCCCCTTTTCTTTCACTCTCTTTAACGTTGCTTTTTTTTTTCTCTCTCTTTTGAATGTTCATCTTTCTTTGCTGTCGTTCAACAATTTTCGGCCTTTGTGGTCTATTATTCTTCAAAGACTTAGGCCTTCACTTTTTTTCTGCTTATAATTTATAGCACAGCAACTTCTTGTTTGTTGTAATCTGATGACAGCTGAACTTGAGGCCTTAGAGATGAGATGCTTCCACAAGATCCTTCGCATCTCATACAAAGACAGCACTTCCAATTTGGAGGTCCAGACCAGAGAAAGGCAAGCCACTGGACCATATGAGAAAACCTGTTGTCCACAGTGAAAAGGAAGGGAAAAAAAAGATGATATGGTCATGTATTAAGATCAACAGGACTTGCCAAAACCATTCCACAAGGAACAACAGTGCGAGGAGGCAGAAGGAGAGGAAGACAGAGAAAGAGATGGGGGGACAACATCAGTCAATGGACCGGCCTCACACTCAGCAAACTGCCTAAGAGCGTCTGAGAACCGGGAGGAGTGGAAGAAGCTGGTTGCAAAGTCATCTGTGGCGACCTAATGTGCTTCATGACTCCAGGATAGGTGATAGGTGATAGGTGATAGGAGAATCTAATGTGTAGGGAGTCAGGGCATACACTCTGTCCAGAACAGACATTGGCAGTCCCTCTTCACCCCCCCCCCCCCCCCCCCCCCCTGTTTTTTTTTTTGCCGCTATGGCCTGTTTATGGTCATTTTCAGAAACACCATT
Source organism: Conus betulinus (assembly GCA_016801955.1). Classification (NCBI taxonomy): domain Eukaryota; kingdom Metazoa; phylum Mollusca; class Gastropoda; order Neogastropoda; family Conidae; genus Conus; species Conus betulinus. The sequence continues at coordinate 61,346 of JADBJO010009379.1, forward strand.
ATGTTCGTTGTTATCATGTTTTAGTCTTTTTTTTGTAAACTGTGGACGATCAGTTGAGAGGAATGTCTGGCATATGGTCTAGTTTGACGTATTGCATGGATGTAAGTCGTCGTGAAATTGTTTAGATTCTGTCGATAGTTGTCCCTCTGTGAGTGCGTGCGTGCGTGCGTGCGCGAGCGCGCGCGCGCGCGTGTATGTGCATGCGTGCGTGCGTGCGTGCGTGCGTGCGTGCGCGCGCGCGCGCGTGTGTGTGTATATGTGTGTGTGCAATCGTGCGTGTGTCTGATCGTGCGTGCGTGTGCGCGCGCGCGTGGACGTGTGTGTGTGTGTGTGTGTGTGTGTGTGTGTGTGGGTGTGTGTGTGTGTGTGTGTGTGTGTGTGTGTGTCGGGTGGTGTGTGTGTTTGGTGTGGTGGTGTGGTGTGGTGTGTGTGTGTGTGTGTGTGTGTGTGTGTGTGGTGTGTGTGTGTGTGTGTGTGTGTGTGTGTGTGTGTGTGTGTGTGTGTGTGTGTTCAGACACTTTCTGCATGTGATGACCACTCTGAAACAGCCCGTGTGGTCACCATGACCTGTGAATGATAACTCACCTCGACGTTTCTACCTATCATGGATACCCACGTCACCTTGAGGCATTTAGGGTCATTCATCTTCACGTTGCATTTCATTGGGGGCACACACGTCACTTCGAACCATCCAGGACCATTCATTCCGACGTTTGTACCTAAATGGAACGTACACGTCATCTCGGCCCATTCATTGTCATCTATCTTGACGTTTGTACCTAATTGTAACTCATAGGTCACCTTGATCCTTTAGTCTAATCCCTCCTGACATTTGTAGCTTACACAGATGCATACAACGGCTTGATCCATTTAGGGTAGTTAATTTTGACCTTTTTACCGAACTGTGACACGGTGGTTACCATGGCCCATTGATTCATTCATCTTGATTTCGTACCTAAATGGGACACATGTGTCACTTGACACTTTAAAAATCCTTTGTCTTGCGGTTCGTGCCTGAATGGAAAGTAAAGATCACAATCAGCCTTTCAAGGTCATTTATCTCAAATGTTGGAAACTGAGTGGGACAGGGTCGTCTCGTTAGGGCCCAGCGTCAATGCAGTCCAGACCCATCTTCTTCGTGAGGCGACTGCTGCATGCAGGGAAACAGACACTGGATCCTGATGGCACTAGGAGCTAATGACATCACTCTGGCAGGACGTTTGACTGGTCTGGAACCCAGTGAAGGTCGTCTTCTTCAGCGTTAACAACTGTGTGCCTGGCCAAAGGGACTGTGATTCAACTTGGAATAAACTTCAACTTTGAGCTCCACGAGTGTCACCAGGGTCATGCTGATCTGTTACTGTTCACTGTGACGAAGTTGGGGTCACCATGACATTGAACGTAGCACAGTGGCCTGAGCTGGCGCATGTAGATCTATGGGTTGATCTTCGCCGCTATGGTTAGCTGGCGACCGCAGGATCAACGCCTTCTACCGAGACTGGGGTCCATTGATGTAGCTGTATTGCAGCCTGCATGTCATTTCTTCAGACACGGTACCAGAGCTGGCGACTGACACAAATAAATGAATAAATAAATAAACGTCACCAACGGAACATTTCATTTGCAATTAGAAATGCAGTAGAAAACCATTTTCTTTGCATCCATACGGATGTCTCGTCATGTGTCAACAGAGTTTGCCCTTTCCTGGGGCGAAAGAGGCGAAACTATTTTTGCTATGGTATCTGCTGAAGTCTTCTTATGTCATAAAACCTTTAAAATATTTTCTCATGTTTTTGATTAATTTCAGAAAAAAAACCTGACTTTTTTGGCTGCTCCATCTTCTGTGCCGCCTCAGAGGGATTGCACCCACACCGCTCATCCTGACCCCCCCCCCCCCCTCCCCCCACCTCCCCGTCCATTATCCAAAGCCCGGCCCAGCCCGCTACAGCCACGGCATCGACAATCCACAGGGAGTAGTCAATGTCAAGTCGTCAAGAGGCAATCCACCGGAGGAGACACTGCACTGCTGCCGAGTCACTTCGGTGGTGTTCAGTGGTGCCTGTTCTGATCCAACATACGCAAGACACCACCTACTAAGCTCCCCACTGGCGACAATTATTGCTCAGTCGCGGGGAGCGCCACATTCGGTGCGCGCCACTACGTCCGTCCAACAACAGTCCCCATGAAATAGCCAATACCGGTGACCACAGACGTGGAGAGGACATCAATACTGAGGTCACCATGAGAGCAGGGCATGAAGGGCCACAGGATTTGAGACATTTTTATGCTGATCGATGAGAATGGTGATGATGCAGGTGATGATATGGATTTCCACTCCGTGCTGAGACTGCACGACAGGGCTGCACTCTACGCTTACTTTCATAATATATCCCGGCGTCAACCAGGCCCAAGAGATTCAGATACCTGCAGTGTTGGTCATAAATTTAGAGCAACGCCCTTAGAGACGCATCCATTCAGTGGATGAAACTCGACCGTGTGGTCCCAGTCTTCCCAACTGAGCCCGTAGCAACTCAACTCTGGATAGTAGCCGGTCAGGGCAGAAAAACCCCGTATGACTCGGATAGGAATTAAACCCACGACCTCCTAGCCGAGAGTCCGCGACGCTAACCACTTCGCCACGGCGGCTAGAACTTACTTGAGAGATCGTAAAAACGAGACCCTAAGTAAGGAACGAGAGTGAAGACGGAATACAGATCTGCCACAGAAGGTGAAAATAATTGCGTCATGTTAGATATGTGTGATTTCATTTACATTCAACACAAATATCCTCTTCTTTCGCGCGAAAGGGATGGAAAAGAACGGATATCTACTTTCAACACGGCGTTGGAACAATAACATCGAATCCACGGGGGAAAAACACAAACACAGAGCAAAATTGGAAGACTGCATTGACTTTACCATTCATCCAAAACTAAACGAGCGACATGTGCTGTTGACGTGAACAAGCAATACCTACCGGTGTCGTATACAATACTGTCGCCGTGGAATTGTATCGCTGCGATAGCATTTGACGTGAAATAATGTTGCAGCGACAGTATTTTCTGGAAAAAAAAAATTGTCGCGCGACAACTTTTCACGAAAAATGTCCTATAGAATATTGTAGCTGTCCATAAAATACTGTCGCTCGAAATTTTGCGACAGTTTTTTTTGCGACAGGACACTGTAAAAATATTGTAGTCAGTGAATGCTGTCGCTTGCGACATACTTTCATGTAAAATCTTACTGCTAGCGTTTAACATTTCCCGTGGAATATGGTCGCAGCGTTAATATTTCACAGCGACGATTTTTTCTGCAAAGTGAAAAAACGTCGCCACGGTTGAGCGTCAAAATATCACAGAAAATAATGCAGCCTGCCATGAAATGAAAAATTGTCGCAAGTGATTTTTTTTTTTCATAAATGTTTTTGACGAAAGTCAAATTTCCATTCGTACCTGTGTGTCGTCGTCGTCGGTTTAATGTTCTTCCACTATAGTGTTTCAGACAGTTTATGTGTGGGTGAACGAAGTATGCAAGTGATTAAGTGCATTAATCCATTAATGATAGAATATGACATCCCTTCCTCTTCCCCCACCCCCCCCCCCCTCACCCCCATCCCTCTTCCACCTTAACAATGTTAAGTGACAAGTGATAAGAT
>JADBJO010009379.1:70000-84378 GCA_016801955.1 Conus betulinus
GACAGACCTGCCCATGTCAAGCGGAGAGGGGCACAGAGGAAAATCATGTTACACACACACACACACACACACACACACACACACACACAGAGAGAGAGAGAGAGAGAGAGAGAGAGAGAGAGAGAGAGAGAGAGAGAGAGAGAGAGAGAGAGAGAGAGGAAGGCAGAAAAACAGACAGACAGGCAGACACAGACAAACGTCCACTGCCAGAGACGAACAGACGAACATTTGAAGAATTCACACATCAATTTCACACAAATCTTCTTTCCTTCCTCTCTCTCCCCGACGCAGCCTGTCCCGTTCACACCAACAAGCAATAATAAGCCAGCCATAAATCTCACCCCCTGCTCCTCCCCAGCTCCCCCCTCCTCATCTGGCGACAGCTACAGCCGCCGATCTTGCCGGTGTAATCGATACATGCGGTGCCAAAGAATGGATCAAAGAGATCGTACCTGGGTCTGGGACTCCATGTGTGATTGATTTATGGGCGGCAATCGATCCTTACGAAGAATGTGAAGAAAGATGAGAGAGAGAGGCACAGGTGTGCGTGAGTCTCTCTCTCTCTCTCTCTCTCTCTCTCTCTCTCTCTCTCTCTCTCTCTCTCTGAGTTTGCAATTTCCTAAATTGATTTATAAGTAAGAGTGTAGATAATGAAATGTATATTTGGTATTTTTGTCTTGTTTCTTTCTGCCGAAACTTTGAAGCTCTTGTTTTCTGTAAACACACACCCTTTCTAAGGGGGCGTGGCCCTATTGAAATAAAATGTCATTGTCATTGTCATTCTCTCTCTCTCTCTCTCTCTCTCTCTCTCTCTCTCTCTCTCTCTCTCTCTCTCTCTCTCTGTATCGCGCGCGCGCGTGCGTTTTTGTATGTGTGTGATGTGTGATGTGTGCGTGTGTGTGTGTGTGTGTGTGTGTGTGTGTGTGTGTGTGTGTGTGTGTGTGTGTGTGTGTGTGTGTGTGTGTGTGTGTGTGTGTGTGTGTGTGTGTGCTTATGCGTGCGCGTGGGCGCAGTTGTAGACATTACAATTCCCTCTCTCTCTCTCCTCTCTCTCTCATTCTCTCTCTGTGTGTGGGTCTGTATCGCGCGCGCGCGTGCGTGTTTGTATGTGTGTCATGTGTGTGTGTGTGTGTGTGTGTGTGTGTGTGTGTGTGTGTGTGTGTGTGTGTGTGTGTGTATTTGTGCGTGCGCGTGGGCGCAGTTGTAGACATTACAATCTCTCTCTCTCTCTCTCTCTCTCTCTCTCTCTGGGTCTGTATCGCGCGCGCGCGTGCGTGTTTTGTATGTGTGTCATGTGTGTGTGTGCGTGTGTGAGTGTGTGTGTGTGTGTGTGTGTGTGTGTGTGTGTGTGTGTGTGTGTGTGTGTGTGTGTGTGTGCATTTGTGCGTGCGCGTGGGCGCAGTTGTAGACATTACATCCCCCCCCCCCCCCTCTCTCTCTCTCTCTCTCTCTGTATTGTGTGTGTGCGTGCATGCGCATGCGATGTTTGCGTGTTTGTGTGTTCGTCTGCGTCTGTGTGTTTGCGTGCATATAGGAAAACGCTCGTGATTTGCATATGCGTAAATTGCAAGTAAAAGAAAGAGGGATGGGATGGAGATAAAGCCAGACGGAGAGAGTGGTTAGGTGAGCTTTGCAGAGCAGGGGGAGAGTCAGAGTCTGAGGGTGAGGAGGCTGTAGACTCTAGGGTGAAAAAAGTCATCATCACCACGAAATGCGAAATCGATATCGAGAGGTCCTGACCGATAATTCTCGACTGACTTAAAACACTAAGACATGACGCCAGAGTCTGGACACAGAGAAATGACATCACCAACGTTGCCACCTCCACCCCCCACCCCTTTCCTCTTTTTTTCTCATCCCCATCTGGCAGTAGTGTCGTGGCCACGTTCATCGGAACGTCCGCTAAGAAACCGACCAGTCAAGCTTCATGGTTCGATTGTTCGATCCACGGGGTAGGTTTTACCCTTCTTCCACTCTCCACTTGCGCCGATAACTCTCACACACCCTTCTGCTCAGTCCCATCCAAGTTCGTCCCTTCGCAGACTGAGAACTTTGTCATCCACATGGCGAATTCGATTCATTCATAAATCAAGGCTGAATACATGGAGCACTAAATATTCTCATGGCATTACTTGTGTCTGTGCCGAGAAAACATTTCCGTGTGTCAGCTTTTGTTTGAATGCTCAGTGTTGACCTCGCTCTATCAGGAGAAAGGTATGGAGATGAAGAACTTTTGATCATGTCAGCGCTGTCTTGTATGGTCCATATGTTGCGGAATTGCCATGGTTATTTCACAGTCACAGGTTGCAATTTTTTTTTTTTAATTAAGATCAACAATTTTGTGTACCACTAGGGTATTTCACTTATGTAAATATGCATAAATCAGATGTGGGTTTGAAAGTACTTACATGGATGATAAGTTGAGTGTGGAGGCGTTTGTTGGTTTGTTTGTGTTAGTGTCTAATATCATCTGACGATGAAAACACATCAAATAAACCACCAAACTGAACTGATGATCCACATGGAACAGTGCGCATCAGTCGATCAGGAGACACCCGCCAGCTGCCAAATCACTGTGGGGAAGTTCAATGGCGCTTGTTATGAATCAGGTTAGACCACCTGCTAAAGTCCCCATGGTGACACTGACTGTGTTCTGACATCTTGTTCTGTGAATGTGTATGCAATAGTACACAATGGTTGTGTTCTGTGAAGGTGATGCTAATGATACCAAATGGAGTCACACTTGGTTGTGTTCTGTGAAGGTGATGATGCCAATGGTTGTGTGCAGCTGTCGTGTGAAGGTGATGATGCCAATGGTTGTGTGCTGTGAAGGTGATGCCAATGGCTGTGTTCTGTGGTGGTGATGCCAATGCTGCTGTGCCAATGGCTTCTGTGAAGGTGATGATGCCAATGGCTGTGTTCTGTGAAGGTGATGCCAATGGCTGTGTTCTGTGAAGGTGATGATGCCAATGGCTGTGTTCTGTGAAGGTGTGATGCCAATGGCTGTGTTCTGTGAAGGTGATGATGCCAATGGCTGTGTTCTGTGAAGGTGATGATGCCAATGGCTGTGTTCTGTGAAGGTGATGATGCCAATGGCTGTGTTCTGTGAAGGTGATGATGCCAATGGCTGTGTTTCTGTGTGTTCTGTGAAGGTGATGCCAATGGCTGTGTTCTGTGAAGGTGATGATGCCAATGGCTGTGTTCTGTGAAGGTGATGATGCCAATGGTTCTGTGATTCTGTGAAGGTGATGATGCCAATGGCTGTGTTCTGTGAAGGTGATGATGCCAATGGCTGTGTTCTGTGAAGGTTGATGATGGCCAATGCCATTGGCTGTTCTGTGAAGGTCTGCCAATGGCTGTGTTCTGTGAAGGTGATGCCAATTGCTGTGTTCTGTGAATGTGATGATGCCAACATGGCTGTGTTCTGTGAATGTGATGATGCCAATGGCTTTGTTCTGTGAAGGTTTGCCAATGGCTGTGAAGGTCTGATGCCAATGGCTGTGTTCTGTGAAGGTAATGATGCCAGTGGCTGTGCTCTGTGATGATTTTGGCTGTGTTCTGTGATGTGATGATGCCAATGGCTGTGTTCTGTGAACATGATGCATGGCTGTGTTCTGTGACATGATGCCAATGGCTGTGTTCTGTGAAAGGCATGATGCCAAGGGCAATCCAGCTGTGTTCTGATGATGCCAATGGCTGTGTTCTGTGAAGGTGATGCCAATGGCTGTGTTCTGTGAATGTGATGCCAATGGCTGTGTTCTGTGGTGATGCCAATGGTTGTGTTCTGTGAAGGTGATGATGCCAATGGTTGTGTTCTGTGAAGGTAATGCCAATGGTTGTGTTCTGTGAAGGTGATGATGCCAATGGCTGTGTTCTGTGTAAAGATTAATGCCAATGGTTGTGTTCTGTGAAGGTGATATGGTATGGCTGTGTAATGAAGGTGATATGCCAATGGTGTGTTCTGTGAAGTGATGATGCCAATGGGTTGTGTTCTGTGAAGGTGATGATGCCAGTAGTCTGTGTTCAGTGAAGATAATGCCAATGGTTGTGTTCTGTGAAGGTGATGATGCCAATGTGTTGTGTTCTGTGAAGGATAATGCAATGGTTGTGTATCTGTGAAGGTGATAGGATGCCAGTGGCTGTGTTCTGTGAAGGTAGTGGCCGATGGTGTTTGGTTCTGTGAAGGTGAAGGATGCCAATAGTGGTTGTGTTCTGTGAAGGTGCTGCCAATAGGCTGTGTTGTGTGAAAGTGATGATGCCAATGGTGGTGTTCTGTGAAGGTGCTGATCATAAGGCTGTTGTGTTCTGTGGAGGTGATGATAGGATGGTTTGTGTTCTGTGCTGTGGTAATAGTGGATGACAATGGCATTGTGTTCTGTGAAGTAATGCCAATGGCTGTGTTCTTTGAAGTTGATGCCAATAGGTGGTGTTCTGTGAAGTGTGTATATGGCTGTGACCTGTGCAGGTGAGGATGCTGCCAGCTAAGGCTGTGTGTCTGTGAAGGCATGAGCATAGGTTGCTGCAATGAAGGCTGTGATGTATACGGCTGTGTTCTCAGCATAGGATGATGCAGCCAATGGTTGTGTGTTCTGTGACCGACCTCATGCATAGGATGCGTGCAGTGAAGGATGTGTGTATAGTGGTGGTGTTCTGTGCAAGGATAATGCCAATGGCTGTGTGTTCTGTGAACCGACCTCAGCATAGGAGCAGTAGTGGTGTTCTGTGCAAGGTGATGCTGCTAATGAAGGATTTCACATTCATCATTCAGCAATCCTGCCCCTAAGGCTGTGTCCCCCGACCGACCTCCCCCTCCCCCCCTGCATTTTAGGCTTACTCCTATTTTCTTTCACGACCCCTTCTCATCCTCTGCCAAGGCTGTGTTTCATCGCCTTTTGCTGTGCCATTGCAGTGACAGTCGACCAGAAGCATATAAAGCTGGTATAAGGCTGTCCTTTAGATTCCAACCGAAAATCAGCATACACAATGCAGCTATGGCTTGTGTATAGTGATTGTGGACCAGCAAAGGATGCTTCTAAGCAGGCTGTACCAATAGTGGACCGTTCTCCGAATAGGCTACCATGGTCCCTGTGTGTATAGTGCGACCGACCTCAGATAGTTCGCTGCAGCTAAAGGCTCTGTTTTTCAGTAGTGGACCGACCTCAGCGCGGTCCGCTGCAGCTTTGTTCATGTTTTTTCTTTAAAGCCTTGCCATGGATGCGTAGTGATGATTGTAAGTCTACAGCATAGGATCCCCCACTGCTAAGGCTGTCAGTATAGTGTGACCGACCTCAGCATAGGACGCTGCAGGATAAGGCTGTGTGTATAGTGGACCGACCTCAGCATAGGACAGGCTGCAGCTAAGGCTGTGTGTATAGTGGACCGACCTCAGCATAGGATGCTGCAGCTAAGGCTGTGTGTATAGTGACCGACCTCAGCATAGGATGCTGCAGCTAAGGCTGTGTGTATAGTGGACCGACCTCAGCATAGGATGCTGCAGCTAATAGGCTGTGTGTATAGTGGACCGACCTCAGCATAGGATGCTGCAGCTAAGGCTGTGTGTATAGTGGACCGACCTCAGCATAGGATGCTGCAGCTAAGGCTGTGTGTATAGTGGACCGACCTCAGCATAGGACGCTGCAGCTAAGGCTGTGTGTATAGTGGACCGACCTCAGCATAGGATGCTGCAGCTAAGGCTGTGTGTATAGTGGACCGACCTCAGCATAGGACGCTGCAGCTAAGGCTGTGTGTATAGTGGACCGACCTCAGCATAGGACGCTGCAGCTAAGGCTGTGTGTATAGTGGACCGACCTCAGCATAGGATGCTGCAGCTAAGGCTGTGTGTATAGTGGACCGACCTCAGCATAGGGATGCTGCAGCTAAGGCTGTGTGTATAGTGGACCGACCTCAGCATAGGATGCTGCAGCTAAGGCTGTGTGTATAGTGGACCGACCTCAGCATAGGATGCTGCAGCTAAGGCTGTGTGTATAGTGGACCGACCTCAGCATAGGATGCTGCAGCTAAGGCTGTGTGTATAGTGGACCGACCTCAGCATAGGATGCTGCAGCTAAGGCTGTGTGTATAGTGGACCGACCTCAGCATAGGATGCTGCAGCTAAGGCTGTGTGTATAGTGGACCGACCTCAGCATAGGATGCTGCAGCTAAGGCTGTGTGTGTTATAGTGGACCGACCTCAGCATAGGATGCTGCAGCTAAGGCTGTGTGTATAGTGGACCGACCTCAGCATAGGATGCTGCAGCAGGCTAAGGCTCACATAGGCTGTGTGTATAGTGGACCGACTCAGCATAGGATGCTGCAGCAAGGCTGTGTGTATAGTGGACCGACCTCAGCATAGGATGCTGCAGCTAAGGCTGTGTGTATAGTGGACCGACCTCAGCATAGGATGCTGCAGCTAAGGCCCTGTGTGTATAGTGGACCCGACTCAGCATAGGATGCTGCAGCTAAGGCTGTGTGTATAGTGGACCGACCTCAGCATAGGATGCTGCAGCTAAGGCTGTGTGTATAGTGGACCCCTCAGCCGACCTCAGCATAGGATGTGCAGCTAGGACCTGTGTGTGTATAGTGGACCGACCTCAGCATAGGATGCTGCAGCTAAGGCGGTGTGTGTATAGTGGACCGACCTCAGCATAGGATGCTGCAGCTAAGGCTGTGTGTATAGTGGAACCGACCTCAGCATAGGATGCTGCAGCATAGGCTGTGTGTATAGTGGACCGACCTCAGCATAGGATGCTGCAGCTAAGGCTGTGTGTATAGTGGACCGACCTCAGCATAGGATGCTGCAGCATAGGCTGTGTGTGTATAGTGGACCGACCTCAGCATAGGATGCTGCAGCATAGGCTGTGTGTATAGTGGACCGACCTCAGCATAGGATGCTGCAGCATAGGATAGTGTGTGTTATAGTGGACCGACCTCAGCATAGGATGCTGCAGCTAGGCTGTGTGTTATAGTGGACCGACCTCAGCATAGGATGCTGCAGCAGGCATAGGCTGTGGTGTATAGTGGACCGACCTCAGCATAGGATGTGCAGCATAGGCCTATGGCTGTGTATAGTGGACCGACCTCAGCATAGGATGCTGCAGCTAAGGCTGTGTGTCTATTATGTGGACCGACCTCAGCATAGGGATGCTGCAGCTAAGGCTGTGTGTGGTATAGTGGACCGACCTCAGCATAGGAGGATTGCTGCAGCCTAGGCCTGTGTGTATAAGTGGAACCGACCTCAGCATATAGGACGATGCTGCAGCTAAGGCTGTGTGTGTGTATAGTGGACCGACCTCAGCATAGGATGCCGGATAGCTAAGAGTGGCTGTGTGGTATAGTGGACGGACCTCAGCATAGGATGCGAGCAGCCCCCTAGGATGTGTGTATAGTGAGACCGACCTCAGCCATAGGATGCTGCAGCAAAGGCTGTGTGTTATAGGTGGCCACCGACATCCGAAGGGCATGATGTGAAGTATAGGTGGCGACCGTGGACGACCTCAGCCATAGGATGCCTGCACAGCATGGCCTGTGTGTATAGTGGACCGACCTCAGCATAGGACGCTGTAGCATAGGCTGTGTAGTATAGTGGACCGACCTCAGCATAGGATGCTGCATGCAGCATAGGCTGTGTGTATAGTGGACCGACCTCAGCATAAGATGCTGTCGCAGCATAAGGCTGTGTGTATATAGTGGACTCCCCTGGACCGAACCCTCAGCAATAGGATGCTGCAGCTAAGCTAAGGCTGTGTATAGTAGTGGACACGACCTCAGCATAAGGACGCTGCAGCTAAGGCTGTGTGTATAGTGGACCGACCTCAGCCATAGGACGCTGCAGCTAAGGCTGTGTGCTGTATAGTGGAACCGACCCTCAGCCATAGGACGCTCGCAGCTAAGGCTTGTGTATAGTGGACCGACCTCAGCCATAGGGACGCTGCAGCTAAGGCGTGTGTATAGTGGACACGACCTCAGCATAGCGACGCTGCAGCCCTAAGGCTGTGTGTATAGTTGGACCGACCTCAGCCATAGGATGCTGCAGAACTAAGGCTCTGTGTGTTATAGTGGGACCGGACTCAGCATAGGATGCTGCAGCTAAGGCTGTGCGTATAGTTGGACCGACCGACCAGCATAGGATGCTGCAGCATAGGCTGTGTGTATATAGTGGACCGAACCTCAGCATAGAGATTGCTGCAGCTAAGGCTGTGTGTAGCTCTAGTGGACAACCGACCTCAGCATAGGATGCTGCAGCTAAGGCCTGTGTGTATAGGTGGTCCGAACCTCAGCATAGGATGCTGCAGCATAGGCTGTGTGTATAGTGGACCGACCTCAGCATAGGATGCTGATGCAGCATATAGGCTGTGTGTATAGTGGACCGACTCATCAGCATAGGAACGCTCGCAGCCTAAGGCTGTGTGTATAGTGCGACCGACCTCAGCATAGGATGCTGCAGCTTATAAGGCTGTGTGTATAGTGGACCGACCTCAGCATAGGACCGCTGCAGGCTAAGGCCGTGTGTGTAGTGGACCGACATCAGCATAGGGATGCTGCAGTCATAGGCCGTGTGTATAGTATAGGACCGACCTCAGCATAGGATGCTGCCCAGCATAGGCCGTGATGTATAGTGGACCGACCACCAGCATAGGATGCTGCAGCATAGGGCCGTGGTGTATAAGTGGACCGGCCTCAGCATCGGATGCTGCAGCATAGGCTGTGTGTATAGTAGGACAGGGGACGACCTCGCCGTGCGCCGCCCGTCCGTGGAGAACATATAAAACTGCACCAGGTCATCTCTTTTCCAACTTAATGGACAACGGCCAAAAGCACGTGCCTAGTGCCCCCGGCTCTGACCCGTGGTGAAGAGGAGCCGTGTGTTTTGCTGGTCGTGGGCAGCCGTACTTTCCTCGGCCGTTCTGGGTGAAGGGACCCGAACCTCTCAGATTGATTTACACTTCTGATCTTTCTGTCCAACATTGACGACGAGAAACTGATCGCTGCGTGAAGCCAAGATCATTCCTAAAAGGACCATGATAATGCCAACAGAGACATTCTCACTGTGCTGCTTGGGACAACAAGATCTAGAGAAGTGGGGAGGCGAGGACATGGTCAGTAGTCTTTCTATTTTTTTCCCAGCTAGATGAAGAAAGTGACAAACTAATCCTCAACCTTAAATCCAATACGATTCGCATTAACAGAAAAGTGCAGTCACGGTTGTATTTTCTACCACCCAAAAAACAAAAAAAAAAAGAACTAAGAAGCCATCCACATGTGATTCCTAAGTGTCCTGTGTATTTGAATGCCTGACTTTGGGACAACTACATTCGAGAAGTGGAGCGGACAGAGTCAGTAGTACTTATATTTTTTTCCCAGATAGAGAAGATCCATCCTGAAAAACCTAATCCTTTTAAACCAATATAGTTCGCAGTGTTAGAAAGTGCAGTGGCACGGCTAAGTAGTTTCTACCAAAAAGAAGTAAAAGTAACTAAGAAGCATCCAGTTTGATTAGAAGTCTTGTAGGTTTTTTAATAGCTGAATTATTGATGTGTCATTTGAGTGTGACATAAGTAGAGTGAATAAGGACTGCGTGGGTCATAAAACAGATAAATAAACTGGAGACTGCCATGGACGTCTGAGGGTGACATAGGATAGTGGTGAAGAGTTGGACGTGGGTGTGGAGTGAAGCAAAGAAAGATGGTGTTTATATCATAGTCACTTCCCCCTCTTTCAAAATATTACGACTCGCACTACATTTCAGTTTTCCAAATACCAGAACAAGGAGGAAAAAGTTATATCTACAAGCCCACAGATTTACTGAATAAATGATTTGTTATATACTTCTGCACTATAAACTGTTACTGTCTGACTGTTATGCGACTCAGATCAGGATTGTGGGCTGTGCCGGATATGCGGGGTGTGTGGTGGTGGTGGTGGTGGTGCAAAAAGAGGGTGGGGGAGGGGTATGTGCAACCACACGATAAAACCATCTGGTGAGTGTTGTTCTGCTTCTATAAGTCAGTGATGTACGTACATGGCGCTCTGCCATAAATTTATAATATTTCATCAGTTACAATAGCTTGTAATTTGATATATTTCTTCACTTTTAAGGTTGATTTCATATCCAATTTCTCATTGAAGCTTTTGCAGGCACACTTTTTTTTTACATAAGTCTCTATCAATTGCCCAAATTCCTGCAGATGTATATGTATCTCTCTCTACTAATCTCTCTGTCTCTCTCTCTCTCTGCCGGTAGACGTTGCAGTGCACGTGCGTGTACCAGTAGTACGCGTGCTCGTGTGATGTAAATGTGTGTGTACACTGTTGTGCCTGTGTGTGCGCATAGTGTGTGGGTGTGTGTGGTGGTGTGTAGTGTGTGTGACTGTGTGTTATATTTTTCCAGTAACGTAATACCTATTCAACAGTTTAATATTGTCCCAGTATACTATTCAATGTTGATCATTTTAACACCAACCATAATAATACTCACACTAGAACAAGCAATCAGATTCAATCTTCGCGTGCCCCTCGAATCAACGGTTTTTTTCGGGGTTTAAAAAATTAAATTAATAAGAGAAATGTGTGGAACAAAAAAAGTAGGTGAGCGCAGATAACAGTTTTGACAAAGCAAATTCTTTGCAACTAATCCATAACATACATGTATACACAAATTCATCATCTACACACCACACACACACACACACACACACACACGCTATTCACATAATATATATATATATATATAGTGTATGTGTGTGTGCCCTGTGTGTATCTGTGTGTTGTTGTTAGTTTTCCTAGTTTGTGGGTATGTGGGTAACTCCGTGTGTGTGTTATGTTTATGTGTGTGTGACTATGTGTGTGTTCGTGTGTGTGGTGTGCGTGTGTGTGTGTAATGATCGAGCTGTGTACAGAGCAAAAAAAACAACGCGCGCGTATAGTTCGTCGTCGTATTGTGTGTACATGTTGTTTCTTTTTCCACCACCACAACCAGTCATCAAGTATGATTTCTCGAGAGACGCCATTTTCACATCTCGTTCTAAGGAAAATTGTGTGAGGCAGCCGGCCTCCGTCCGGGATCTAATATAGCACGCTGCCAAGCAGACCCGGACAACCGATTGGAATATGCTGAAGAGCACAGCCTGAGTGCTGTTGCACAACCGGGGTACGGGTCCTACTATTGCCCACCGTGACCTTTTGCGGAAGATAGCCCAGGATTATGCGCTCGAAGTATTGTAAGAGACAGAGACGATATGAATAACGTCCCTCTATCTCCGCCATCCGATATTGAAAACGGGTAGTCATCCCATCCCCTCCCCTTCTCCCCCCCGCCCCCACACCGCCCACTCCCTGTCACCCCAAAAATCTCACTAGCCATGCCGGTCCCCTCCCACCCCTCCCCCCCCGCCTTCCATTCTTAACTTGTGGAACATCATCTCGTACCTCCGGCACACTCTCCTCTATCTCACACCCTATTTTTTTTTTTCCTCTATATTTCTCGCCCTACCCTTCAATTCTCTCTTTTACTCACCATCTTCCCTGTTTTCCCCTACCCCCCTACTTCCCCAATCATCTTTTGCTTCGTGTTTACCGTCCCAACTCCTTCACCCCCTCACTCTATTTTTATCTTCCTTCTTCCCCATCTCCTTTCTAACCCCCCCAACCCTACACGCCTACTCCCTCTCTCTGAACACAAAATCTTATCCTCATACACCAGCCGCATTTAACCGCCAATGCGCGACACGTTTTAACTTTCTTCTTTTTATGCGAAGCAAGAGATAGACACGAGAAAGTAAGAGAGCAAAGGAGAGGAAGAAGAGAGGAGGAAAAAAAAAGGAAGAGACGATTTCAGTGGTGAAGCCTTTACAGACAGGCCCATCACTGCAGGGCACGAACATGGCTTTTTTTTTTTTTTTGGCATATTAACCTATGCGTCTCACACCTCTCCTCCAAGACCCGCCGTTAACACTGCCTATGGGGGCCCCCACTCTCTCTCTCTCTTCTCTCTCCTCTCTCTCTCTATCTCTGACACACACACACACACACACCACCACAACACCCACACACCATACACAACGTAGGTGCGATTGCCGACGAACACACACACACACACACACACAAGTGTTGGCTACTTTCATTTATTCATCCCTTACTTCCGACCGTGGGTGGATCTGAAATGCGGGTTACGCACGATAGAGGGTGACTTGATTTGCCTGAGCCTAGAAGGTGACCACGGGAAGCCAGCCGCCCACGCGGGGCCCGATGACGGAGGGATGAAGAAGAGGGAGCCCGACAACGCGCGCCAACGGGAGGAGCAAGAGCGTGAGCTCTATGTGTGATGTGTGTGTGTGTTGCTGTGTGTCGTGTGATGGGTTGTGTGTTGTGTGTGTATAGTGAGCACGCGCGCCACTCGTGAAGTGTGTGACGGTATGTGTGTCCGCGAAAGGCCTGTCGTGTGGTGGTAGGTGTGTGTGTGTAGTGAATGTGTGATTGGTGCTGCTGTGTATGTGTGTGTGTGTGCGATTGGAACATATGTTGGGTGTGTGCTGTGTGTATGGTATGTGTGTGTGTATTTGTGGTGGTGTGTGTTGTCTGTTCGTGTGTCGTGTGTGAATGGAGGAAGCTGTGTAGGGTGATACCGTGTAGGATTGCCATGAAGCGCGCGACTGATGAGTGCTTGGTGCGTGTATGGTGTGTGGTGTGATAGTGTGTGTGTCGTGTGTGTGCTGGTGCTGTTTGATACTGTGGCCGTGTACACTCTCTGTGTGTGTGAAATGTGTGTGTATATGTGTGTGTGGGTGTGTGTGTGTATTTGTAGATGTGGTGCTGTGGGTGTGTGTTGTCGTGTGGTGTGTGTGATGTGGTGTGTGTGTGTGTGTAATATTGTAGTCGTGTGTATGTCGAGAGATGAGAGAGGAGAGAAGGGGGGGGGAGTGTGTGCACATGTGTGTGTTTTGTGTGTGTGTGTGTGCTGTGTGTGTGATGTGCATTCGCTCGCGCTGCCCTTGTGTGTGTTTGTATGCATGTGTAAAGAGAGTGTACAGTGTGCCATGATGTGTGTTTGTGTTGTGTTACGTACCGTGCGTGCATGCGTGTGTATTGTGTATGTGTGGGGTGCAGGCGTGCCTGTTGGTGTGCGTATGTGTGTGATGTGCCACATGTGACATGTGTGCTAGTTTGCTGTGTGCGCTAGCGCGCGCGGAATGTGTGTGCTAGTTAGTGTAGCTGAGTGAAGTACGTGAGTTGCTTGGCGGCGAGGCGCGACACGTGTTGTGTGTGTGTGAATGGGTGGATGTGGATATGCGGGGGGGGGGGGGGGGGGGGCGAGGTTACAAAAAGGGGGGGGGGGGGGCTGACCATGGAGGGCCCGTCGACCGACAACGGTGAGGAAAAAAAGACAAAGCTTTCTTGGCCTAAAAAAGGGAGGCAAAGAAATGAAAGTAAATACCTGTAGCGCCTTCTCTCTCATCAGTTTTATGAAAGTTCGTGTTCTGTTTTTACGTTCATACAAAGCACTTGCGTCAGATTGGTTCATGACGTAACGTTAACGAGCAGGGAGGTGGTATAACATTTCGATTCCGTGATGGTGAAGCCGCAATGTATACGCCCATCAAGACAAAGTATATGCCGCGTGTGGACCGCCTCCTTGTATTAACTTCAACATCTACTCTTTCTTGTTTAATTTGTAATATGTCGGGGTTAGGTGGTTAATCAAGTACAGAAGTGAAAGCACCGCAACAAAACGAAGGTATTTGACTTTAAACGAAGGAAGTGGGGGGGGGGGGGGGGGGGCGGAAGACCGGGGAGGGAAGGGAGGAAGGGGGGGGGGAGGCGGAGGAAGAGGTTTCAGCGATTGTTTTGGGGAGGAGGAGGAGTGGAGTGGATGTGGGACTGGGAATGCCGCCGTGTGGACGGGGGGTGGGGCGGGAGTAGAAGGGGAAAGTAGGGGGGGGTGGGCGGAGGTTGGGGCGGTGGCGAGGCGGGGGCAACAACCTCGTTTGATCAGTTGTGTATCTTTAATATCTTTAGTTTTGTGTCTGTCGAGATGGTAGGTAGATTAGAAACAAGCAGACCTGCGTAGACCAAAAAAAAAAAATAAAAAAAAAAAAAAAAAAAAAAAAGTCGGCTCCTTACCCACGATCTCACATTCTCGGTTTCCGCAGCGAAGTTCGACGTTCACAGAATACAACAGGAAACGCCCATTCCTTAGCAACAGGACCGTAGACGCGCACAGACCGATTTCTCCATTACGGCCTCTCCGACGTCATCTCCCCGTTCCCCTGCCGCGCTTGTGTGTGTGTGTGTGTGTGTGTGGTGTGTGTGGTGGTGTGTGTTTGGTGTGTGTTGTGTGTGTGTGTGTGCTGTGGTAGTCGTTGGTGGTGTGTGTGTGCCGCTGAG
>JADBJO010009380.1:0-7500 GCA_016801955.1 Conus betulinus
TCGTCAGTCACCAGCCGTCTGTCGGTATCACACACAAGTTGTGCAGTGTCACAGTGTCACAGACCTCTTCTCCATCAGTTCACGCAGTCACTGTGTCGCAGCGTTACAGTACAATTGATCTATCAGTGAATCGAGCCAGCCTGCTTGAGCAGTCTTCAGGAGTTGGGTGGGAAGAGGAGATGCGAATACTTCCATGGTGTTTCTGTCAGCTGCTGTGCTTCCCAAAGAGCAGGATCTTGCTGGGTATTGTTATGCAGAGTTTGCTCAGGGTAAAGAAATCAGCCGTTTGTTTTGACACTGTGTACCAGGAAGAGGAGCTTAGTTGGTCTGAGCTGTGTTCAGAAATGAGAGCTTACAGTGCAGAATACCTCTGATCGATGATGTTAAAGAGAAGAAAGGTGGGGACAAGTGTTAAGATGATTTGTCAACGTTTTTTCCATGGAAGCCTTCGGTAGTGAACCATCAATATCTTTCACCATACTTCAAAATGAAGATTGTCAAGATCATGCAGTGGTTGGTGTTTCTGATTGACAGACTGGTAGTCTTCTGCACAGATCCCACCACAGTTAGTAGTATTACTGGGGTGATTTTCTCAAGCCCTGACTGACTGATACTAAATTGAACATGCTATGGGTTCAGAAAGAAAGACATGAATCACGCCGTTGATCATGTCGTAGCTTCAGGTAGGAAGACTGGAGTCATACAGCTGAGTGAGCATGCTATGGAATCAGGTGGGAAGACTGGAGTCATACAGCTGAGTGAGCATGCTATGGAATCAGGTGGGAAGACTGGAGTCATATAGCTGAGTGTGAACATGCTGTGGAATCAGGTGGGAAGACTGGAGTCATACAGCTGAGTGAGCATGCTATGGAATCAGATGGGAAGACTGGAGTCATATAGCTGTGTGAACATGCTATGGAATCAGATGGGAAGACTGGAGTCATATAGCTGTGTGAACATGCTATGGAATCAGGTGGGAAGACTGGAGTCATATAGCTGAGTGAACATGCTATGGAATCAGGTGGGAAGACTGGTGGAGTCATATAGCTGAGTGAACATGCTATGGAATCAGGTGGGAAGACTGGAGTCATACAGTTCATTATGTTTTTTATCGCCTGTTACCCCTCCCGGGGTACAGGCCGCCGACCAAGGACCTCCAGGCGTCTCTGTCCAGGGCTCTTCTTTCCAGCTGGTCCATGTCATCCCCTTGTTCCTGATGTCAAATTCCAGGTCACGGCGCCAGGTGTTCCTTGTTCGACCTCTTTTTCGCAGTTGATCATGCTATGGGAAATTATTAGCACTGATACTGTGCATAGGATTATTGGAACTTTGGGACTGATACTGTGCCTGAAAGTATTGGAACCTCAGGACTGATACTGTGCCTGAAATTATTGGAACCTCAGGACTGATACTGAGCCTGAAAGTATTGGAACCTCAGACTGATACTGTGCATAGAATTATTGGAACTTTGGGACTGATACTGTGCCTGAAAGTATTGGAACCTCAGGACTGATACTGTGCCTGAAATTATTTTAACCTCAGGACTGATACTGTGCCTGAAAGTATTGGAACCTCAGGACTGATACTGTGCATAGAATTATTGGAACTTTGGGACTGATACTGCGCCTGAGATTGTTCAGACTGTACACCTCTCTGAAATCTGATGGATACATCACAGTTTTTGCTTGGGTTCCCAGTCGTGTGGGCATTCAAGGCAATGAGGTTGTTGATCAACTTGCCAAGGAGGCTGCAAGTAAAAGAATTGAGCAGATTCTTTATCCCTCAGACTGATCTGAAACTCAAAAGTTCAGGCTCATGTCAAGGACCACCGGCAAGAGGAATGGAACTTGCATACAGATCACAAACTCTGCCAAATCCCATCCAAACCTGAAGGAGTGTTTACCATGTTTCACGGGCATCAGTAAAGAAGAAACGGTCGTGTGCTACTCCTTTTACCCATTCTTATCTTTTCAAAGGTGAAGGAGCTCCGTGGTGCATTCCATGTGATGAATCACTCACAGTGAAACATGTTCTCACAGAGTGATGGGACTTGCTTGATATCAGATGGAAACATTTTACAGCAGTCTCCATGAATTATGAAGTCTTGTTCAGAGATGGTCCCACATGGTGTGATTTGTGTGTTTCGGGAAGAGATCAGCATTTTTCATCTGATCTAAGATGTTATAGAAGAAGGATTTCCACAAATTCCAGCATGGTTTTAGAAAATGTGTTTTATGAGTTGTGTTTTGTGTGTGTGTGGTGTGTGTGTGTGTGTGTGTGTGTGTGTGTGTGTGTGTGTGTGTGTGTGTGTGTGTGTGTGTGTGTGTGTTTCAATTCATTTTGAGAGTTGACTTCAGCAGGGTGACATCCCTGATATGGCCCTTCATGGTGGCCTGGGCTATAAGCCACACTCTCTCTCTCTCTCTCTCTGTGTCTCTCCCCCAGGTGGATGGGGGTTTGGGGCGGGAGAATGGGGCAGCGAAACCATGACCACCACGGCCCCACAGCGACGAGGGCAGCTTGGAGGGCCAGGGATCCGATGGCGGGGACACGCAGAAAACACGGGCAGCCATCGACCACCTCAAAACCAAGATAGACAAAACCAAAGACCTCATCCGCAAAGAACAAAATCAGAAAGAATGTGAGCACATGTTAAAAAGTGACGAGCTGGAAGAATGTGTCTGCACGGTGCCAGTGTAGTGCTGTTTACTTTTTCGTACAATTTTTAAATGTAAATTGGCAGTGGAAAGGAAAGAGTGTGTGTGTGTGTGTGTGTGTGTGCGTGTGCGTGTGCATGCGTACATGTGTATGCGTGAAGTCAAGTCAAGTCAAAATTATCTTTATTTAGGGTTTAAGAATAAGCTTTTTTACATCCTGCCCTCATGTGTGTGTGTGCGTGTGCGTGCACGTGTACATGTGTGTGTACATGCATACCAGTGCATGTGTGCAGATGCATGTAGAGAGCTATGACATGGAATATATTTGCTGACATTAAAGCAACATGATAGCAAAGAGCCCATCAGTATGTAAAGACGTCTTAACATACTGTTTGTCAGCCTGTATCTGTATACAACAGAGGAAAGAAAATGCTGTGAAAGGAATGGAATTCACCCCAAAGGATGCCTTGCTTCATGCAATACTTTGGTACAGGAACTGATTTTGCAACGGTGCACAAGTCCATCCTGTTTGGGGATCAATACTGGATTGTTATTGTTAAATCATGGATGCCTTCGCTACACAGCAGAATGTAATTTGGAAGGAAATACAGTTAAGCTGATATGGGGAACACAGAACAAGGAAAACACTGTGACATTTAAAACTTCTGTTGATACAATACTCAGGAAGTGACAACAAAAAAATAGGGTGAAGGGGAGGGGGAGGGGGGGGGGGGGGGGGAGGGAGGGAGGAGCATTTAACATTCATTAACCTTTGTCTGCCTTTATAATCATAACAAAACAAAAAACCATCATGTATCATCACAGTGATTGATTAGGTGTAATGGTCATTGCTTTCATCAGTTTCTGGGCAAAAGATTAAAAACATGAAAATGCTGCTGGGAACAATGCATAGGCTGCTTTGGTTCTCCTAGTCCAATGTGTGGTTAGTTCACCACTGAAAAGAGTACCCATGTTACCTTGTCTGACATGTCGCACTGTGCTGTGCCCCTCTCTGCAGCCAATGTCAACGAGTACCTGCAGCTGGCGGCCAGCGCCGACAAACAGCAGAACCAGCGCATCAAGACGGTCTTTGAGAAGAGGAACCAGAAGTCAGCTCAGTCCATCAATCATCTGCAGAAAAAGCTGGAGCAGTACCAGAGGCGCCTGCAGGAGATCGAGACCCATGGGGTCACAGGTCACAAGCAGGCCAAGGAGGTGCTCAGGGACGTGGGCCAAGGCCTCAAGTGAGTATGACCAGTGGTGGTGTTGCTCTGGGACAGGGTGGGCAGCCTAGAGTCTGGTGTTCTGTACTCAGCCAGTCTGGCCAAAGGATGCAGGCTGTAGGTGTCTGTCGTCAAGGTTATGGACTGTGTCGGTGTGCTTGTGCTTTCGTGTGTTTCTCTGTTTCTGTATGTGTGCGTTTTGTTTTTGTGTCTCGTTTCGTTTTCAAACTGCCCCAAGTTGTGTTCGACATATTGTAGGAACCGAAGATGTTTGCACACTATGTCCCAAGTATATGTTATTTTGTGTATGCGCTTGAAACAGACTTAGGCTTTTAAAAGGTCACAGTTGGGAGCATTCTTGTTCTGCTGTCACATGAGAGGTGTTTGGGCAGCAGGACTGGTGGTGTCCCACATTCAGGCAGCCCTTTACCGACTGGGATCACAAGATGACTTTGTAGCCCTCAAAAGCTGGTTGACCATAAAGGGTCAGACTTGTTGGTCAGGCCACAGATCTGAACTTCGAAAGAAAGTGAAGGAATATGCATGCATGCATGCATGTGTGTGAGTCTGTTTGTCTGAAAGTCTTTTTTGTGATTTGAACATCAGTGAAGCTGTATTCGAAAACCATGAATAGGTTGCCAGCCCCCCCCACCCCCCCCCCCCCCCCCCCCCCCCCCCCTGACCCCCCAACCCCCCCCCCATTAAGCTTAACTTGAATGTTATTGAGAGCATGATAACCATTGTTATAGTATTATCTCCAAATTTAAATACATATATCACAGAGACTACTTAAGACAATCAACTTTCTTTTTTCATTTAGTTTCAAACATCTCTGTTTCTTGATAAAGTCTAACTTCATCTGTAAAGGTTGACCTCTATTGATGGTTTTCTCAAGTAGTGTTCCAGTTTTCTACTCTGCTTTATTTATGATGTCAATCTGCTTTTGATATGATAACTTCCTCCACTGATAATGACTAGAAAAAAAATTGCTGCTTGCATGGTTTCTGTCCTGCTAAAAGCTCCAAGATGGTAGAAAACACTCAGCAGTGTTGAACGAGAACCTAAGCAATGACATAGGACCAGACTGATGGAACAGCACAGAGACAGAGAGAAAATGCTGGTGGTTTTATTTCCAGCTGTTGGATTTGATTCTCATGAGAAGAAAAGTTGGACTATTTGACCTTGTGTCCAGGGGAAATGCTGAATGAAATTTGGAAAAATGCTATGCAGTCAGTGACAAGTAACTAAGATTTTTTGTCGTGAGTTCGCCAGCTTGAATGTCAGATTGAAACTGATTCACAGAACCGCGAAGCAGTAGTTAAGAAAGAAAGACAGAAAGTTTTCCTTTCCTATTTTTCCCCCAGTTCTTGATGAGGGAGGTGTCCTCCCCTTCTGTCCATTGTGGTGATGATTGTTGTCTGTTCTTTGTCTTGAGTTCCCTCCCCTTCTGTCCGTTGTGGTTGATGGGTTGTCTGTTCTTTGTCTTCAGTTTTTCTTCCTCTTCTGTCTAGTTAATAGATACTGCCCTCCTCCCCAGTCATTAAGCTGCCTTGCTCATCTCTCCATTGGTTAACAAGTTGTCCCTGCCCCTTCTCTTCAGTTGGTGCTAGGTTGTTATCTCCCTTTGCCCCAGTTGTTCATCTGTTCTCCCTGCCCATTCTTCCCTCTCTTTGATGTGTTAGCCCTCTCCCTTCTCCCAAGGAGGGTCTCTTTTCTCTTCCCCCCAGGTCACCTTCTGTCCAGGTGTTAATAAGCTGTTCTTCTCTCCTCCCTCCTGGTTGTTGGTTTGTTGTCCATTCCCATTCTCCCCCAGTTGTTGATAAGTTGTCCCTCCTCCTTCTCCAAGTTGTTGATAAGTTGTCTGTGCCCCTTCTGCTGGTCTTTAATAATAAGTTCTCTGCCCTCTTCACCTGGTTGGTAATGGGTTTACCTTCACCCTTCTCCCCATTCCTTGGTAAGTTCCCCTTTTCCCCCATTCTTTCATAAGGTCTCTGTCTTCTTCACCTGGTTGGGCTAATAGGTTACCTTCACCCTTCTCCCCATTCCTTGATAAGTTCCCCTTTTCCCCCATTCTTTCATAAGGTCTCTGTCTTCTTCACCTGGTGGGCTAATAGGTTTACCTTCACCCTTCTCCCCATTCCTTGGTAAGTTCCCCTTTTTCCCCAGTCTTTATGTTCTCTGCCCTCTTCACCTGATTGGCTTGATAAGTTCCCCTTTTTCCCAGTGTTTGATAAGAAGTTGTGTCCCTCCCCCACCTCTCTGACTGTTGATATGTTGTCCCTTCCCCCTTTTCCCAATGTTTGATAAGCTGTCCCTCCTTTTTCTCTCCCGTTGTTAAGTTGACCCTCCTACAGTCTTCCTGATTGTTCATGTTTCAGCTCCGTGGGTAAGCTGCCCCTCCCTCTTCTTCACAGCTGTTCGTGTCTTATTACCTCTACTTTCACTTTGGCTGTGGAGAAGTTGTCCTCCTCTTTCTACACAGTCTTTGATAAGTTGTTCCTCCTCCTTCTTTCCGGTTGTTGATAAGTTCCCTGCCCCCCTGCCCCCCTGCCACCCCTGCACCCCCCCCCCCCCCCCCAAGTTGTTGATTTATCAATCATGTTGTCCCTGGTGTTAATTTTCCTATTTCAACTGAACTGTTTCCACTTTGTGTGTGTGTGTGTGTGTGTGTGTGATATGCCTGAACATTGTCTCAGCGGTGCTGTGTTTGTATGGTGTGGCACCTTGGGCGAGCGTCTTTGACTTGGAAGTCATGTGTTTTCTCA
Organism: Conus betulinus; assembly: GCA_016801955.1. Lineage (NCBI taxonomy): Eukaryota > Metazoa > Mollusca > Gastropoda > Neogastropoda > Conidae > Conus > Conus betulinus. Next base: position 6,646 of record JADBJO010009380.1, read on the forward strand.
GCATTGTGCTGTGGTTTTGTTTTGTCTGTCACACTGCCAACCTTTTCTTCAGCGCTATCACTCCAGTGAATGGAAAAGCTGTTTTCTCATCCGTACTGAAATGGTTCATTTCTAAGCTTTGTGAGGTTGTGTGTAAGCAATGCTTCTCCAGCTTGTTAAAAAAAAAAAAAAAAAAAGATGGACAAGGTGAATGTGCTGAGGTAGCTCATACCATGAAGGTCATGTTTCAGTTTGAACTTACTGAAATTAGGGACATACAGTGAAATTAGGGACATACAGTGCCTTCTTCACACGCAACAGAATTTCATGAAAAAATTGGGAATGGATTCAGCAGACTAGAGGCCGCCCTTCTCAGGAACTAGATATCACTTTGAGTAGTCCATCTGTTTTTACCAGTGTGAAAAATATATGCGTAAAAATTCATAAGAAAGGTACAGTGTAATGACATGATGTAACGACGACAACTCGAGCTTGTCAGTGAAGTAACTCGGTTGTTTTCCTTTTATGAAATCACCATGTTTGGTTGTTGTCAAACGAATGATGTTTGTCCTGTCTCTATGTTTGAAATGTTCCCTGATGTGGCCCCTGACGTTGGCTGGGCAACAAACAGTATGAAGTGAACGGAGCATTTTACATGGTTTCCAGGTTCATTTGCTGTACCTTCTCAGGAGATACATTCTTTTTCTCGAAACAAATTGACTGACCACAAAAAAAAAAAAAGAAAAAAAAGATAAGTGTGCAAGCAAGAAATGAGCCTTTAACACACAGTACAGAGGTTATGTCTAGCATCTTTTTTTTTTTTTCAATGGAAAAAAAAAGGTGTTTTAAACTGGGAAGATTATCTTTATCCTTGCT